>ML807993.1:41548-68261 GCA_009831015.1 Picea engelmannii
GATTTATTTTTCCTAAGGTTATTCCTTGTTTATTAGTCATAATTAGTCATTATCCAGTCTCCTATATTTTAAGGGAGAATATTCCACCTGGAGAATATTCTCTTTCAGTTGACACTTTAGTTTGACTAGTTGAGTTGAGTTTATATGTTTCATTGGTTTTTTCACCATGCAACATTGGGATCATCACCAACTCACTACTCCTTTTTCAGTCAGTTAATTGAAGACTAGTTGACTAGTTAACTCAGCTAGGTGGCAGTTCACTCCCGTAACTGCCTGAGAGACTAGACTAGGTGGAATTTCACTCTTGTAACTATTGGTGTGTGTCTAGATCAATCTAGACCACCACTATGGATGATTAGTTACTCATGTATCCTATATCTATTGTAAATTATTCACTCTTTGTGTGTGGAATACGGTTAATGAGAATTCTTCCATTCTTTCTATCTTGCTTCTTCTTTCTCAATTTCTCTCTACAAATGTGTGTAGTATTTTCTAGTTAGATCTATTTTGTACAGGTTCAACACATTTACACATTCATGTGATAGAACAACTATATCAAACCTCTTTTTTGACCAGAGGAAAGACTCCTAGAACAAGAAGTGACAAAATGAATATGGGAAAGGGTTACATAACCATCTGATTCAAGTGATCACAAACCTTGATCCCCTCACTTGGTCGTATGTAGTAATGCATGTTATTCTCTCATAATAGAGTAATGGAATTGGTTATTGGACTGGAGAGACTGTCTTGTACGTATTGTATGTTTTTCTGAAAATTAAGACACATCTCCCTCCTTCGAAAAATCCAATGACCAATATGGTAAGAAATAAATTTAAAGTTTTAGCAAATCTTAGGACGACTCTTTTTACCCATTCACTTTAATATACAAGTTTTATTTTGGAATTTTTTTAATATAAACCCTCTTTTCCAATTATTCTACCCACAATTTAGATGTACCAAGGTCACGAGCATTACATATCTTGTTTAGTATGTTGAGTCATGTTTGGGAGAATACAAGGGTGGCCCCTTTGTTTTGTTTTTTCAATTTAAGGGAAAACCCGTTCTTTTTTATAACCAATTCTCTTGGGATAGAAACCCTTTAGTGGATTAAAAAGAGACGATAATAATTTATGAGAATTATTGAGATCACCTTTTTAGAACATATCTAATTAGGTATTGTCAAAGTAAGGATTGACGAAAACACATCCATATTTTGAACCTAACAAAAAAATTAATTATATGGAAATTTGGGTATGTTACAATCCATGTCTCTCCTTCTTGGGTTGGAGTATTATAGATTGTGATTCTCTAAGCCTAGTTGCAATGTATTCCTATCTACATGTTTCTAGGTAACGTCAAAATTTATGTACCCTAATCTTATTCCAATGTTGCATTGTATTTCTGCTTTGGTTTATGATTGTTTATGTTGAGTTGCAAAGTGGGAGAAAAACTTGTATATTCTTCATGTTGCAACTAGGATATATGTCAATGGTGGATATAATGGTTGGAGAAACCTTTACAAAATAATTCTATAGAAAATGGTATTAAAGGATACAACAATAAATTTATCATAAAGAACATCATTACCTCATACTCATAAACATAAAAGAAAGCTCAATCATGCTCAAAACAATCTCATAAAATGCAACAAAAATTAGCCATTGCAACTTATTAATCAACAACATATCATTGGTCACAAAAGGGGTTAGTTTGGTAAATATTAGGGTTAATGATAGGAAAATAGGAGGTTCTGAGGAGGTAATTAAGTTATACAATATGAACAATATGGTCCATTTTAGAAACCCATCACCTACCACACAAAGCATGAATTCAAAGGATTCATGGAACATGCCTTCTACTATTGAACACCATCAATTGTGCATACATAGATAAAAGGAGGGATATTACACTTGAGAACCACCTCCATACACACTTGAGGATTCACCCTAACATATTTGAAATGACCATTTGGAATAATAATCTTACCAAATAAATGCATAGATAGGTCAACAAATGGATGAAAATTAGATAGAAGGGTTGGAAACTCCAACCATAGAGAGTAATGGGCTTGGTCACAGTCATAGGGATTTAAATTTTATTACCATGACTAAATATATGAGAGACTACTAGAAATACCCCAAGTACCAAATTATTTTTAAATTTAGAGCTATTATTAGGTTCTTTTCAATTTACTAGAGCATAACAGCATAAGCAAGAACACTCAAAGAAACACAATCACAAGGTACACAACATTTTATCCCGGGAAACCCTCATGGGGGAGAAAACCTAGAAAAAACTTCATCAATAATAGATTGACAATACAATGCCAAGAACAAAGACCAAAACACTAAAGAATATTCAAGACTGAGCATGTGCCTCTCTCTCCTTCTTCTTGAAACTACAGCTACCTCCAAAATATGTGCACTTGTGGAGTGATTGAGTGATTGAGTGAATGAGGTTGTAACATCCCCCCCCAAAAAAAATTATTTTTGGAATTTGGAATTCCTAGGAAAATTATTTCCGTTTTTTGTAAATTTAAAATTGGAAAAAAATTTCCATTTATGGAAATTCTGAATTCCGAATTTGGTTAAATGTAATTAATAATTATGACTGTTGGGTAGAGATTTGATTTGACCCAACTAACTATTTTATTATGACACTTGTATGAAAACATAATATTTTATATTTATTACAGGAGGACAAATGGAACAACCATGTTAAAATCAGTTGACCATGACTCCATGAGTGGGGAACATGTTGGAACTACCTCAGAGATGATTGTTACAAGTGGAAAATCAGGGATTTGGCCATTGACATCCCCTAAAAATCATGGATTTAGAGAGCTGCGAAAATTCCCAAGGGAGGGAAAAACGACCTAGGCAAAAGGATTGTTTTGATAAATAGCATATGTGAGGAGGCAGGACGCTGCCAAGTATGCTGGGGAAGGAATTACCTCTTGTTGTTATGAACACTATTTCTGAAGTGTGAGGCAAGGAGGAGTATGTTGGGAAAAGAAATGCGGAGTACTTGTTGTTATGAGCACTAATTTCTGAGTCTGAGGCAAGGAGAAGGATATTGATAGAGGAAGACATTGCTGAAGAGGATATTCCAAGTTTTCCCTCATGGATTCATGGTCAGGCTAGGGGGTGAATAGGAAAAGTGATCTTGGCTTCCTTATTCTATGGTTGGGAGAAACATGGTTGTTCCTTTTGTCTTCCCTGCAAACTAGTTCAGACATGTTAATCATCTCCTTCTCTATTTGGATTATTATATATCTGTTGTAATGCATGTGTTAATTCTGAACTGAATTATTTCCATCTTTGTTTAAAAGATTAAACATTGATATGGTACATCTGTTAATTCTTAACTGAATTATTTCCATCTCTGTTTAAAAGATTAAATGTTGATATGGTACATCTGTTAATTCAGAACTGAATTATTTCCATCTTAGTTTAAATGATTAAAACGCTGATATGGTACATCTGTTAATTCTGAACTAAATTATTTCCATCTCTGTTTAAACGATTAAAACACTGATATGGTACATCTATTAATTCTGAACTGAATTATTTCCATCTCAGTTTAAATGATTAAAATGTTGATATGGTACATTTGTTAATTCTGAACTGGATTATTACCATCTAGGATTAAATGATTGAGTCATCGAATTGATATAGAAATTGGGAGGTTTGCTTGAGTGAACGGAGCATAAATATTGATGGAATCCCCTCCAATTCTAATTCAGAATGACTCTTACGGTTAGATTCAATTTTGGACAAATGCTAGATCTTATCTTTTAATGGTTATTATAGATTTTAAATAATTATGCATGGTTAAGTTTCTAGGATCAATCACCTCTGTAAAAGGAAAACTATAGTACTACTATGGGATAGTAATAATAGGATAAATGATAGTGCATCGATTTGTTTTCTGATTCAGAACTGCCTATGTGTGAATACCTTTGGAAAACAAGTTTAGATACGGAGCCTTGATATTCTTCTACAGATAAAATCTGAAGGTTATTTATTTTACTTATCGAGACCCCATTTCCACACAGGTCTAGAATTAAAACTGGTACAAGAACTAGTATTCCATGAGATAAATATATCTATAATTTAAAAAACAAAAAAACACAGGCCTATTTACTGTTGGAAAATCTGAGTAGTTGCCACATAAGAAAAACCAAGATTTAATGTCTACAAAAGAATGTGTAAATATTTGATTTATTCCTATATTATGTCCATGATAGATTATTCCGATAGACATGCAAATACAAACATATAAATGAAATGTTGAACAGAGTCTAATGGAATTATTCCGAAATAGAGAAACTAGGACCTTAATGCATTCGTAGGTTCAATGCGAGTTGAGTTCCTTTTCCTAGCCTTAGTAATAACATTGATTCATTTTCTTCAATATAAATTTTGAATACAGAAAAATAAGGGAATACCCATGACTCTAGTACCATAGCGAAATTCTGGTAATTATATTAGTACTGGAACAGACAGATTGAGTACATGTAAATCGAAATGTCTAGACTGTAATAATTCTTTCAACAATATGTGGTACTCAAAAACCTAGAGATGAAACTCGCTGCCAGTTACTGTTCCATTCCGAGTGCATATGACAAGGACTGTAGTTCTATATCAAGGAAAAATTCATTACATAGTTGTTCAAAACTCAAAAATTGAATATGGACCCTCTTATAATACTGAAGGCGATAATATAAAAAAATGGAATGGAGGATTGGGTGGAGTCGTGATTTCCATTTCCTAGAATCTATAGAGTTAAATTTGAGAAGAGATGAGCTCAGAACCCAAATACATTTTTCAAGAATAGAGGGGGATATCTGGAACTTGCGTGGAATGAAGCTATGCAAAAGAAAACATACCCCGAAAGTATTAATAGCTTGTAAATGAAAGAAAGGTAACGAAACTTTAATAATATGAACAATGCTTGAACCAATGGTTTAATCATTCCAGAGGAATACTCATCTTCTGATGTGCAAGCTCAGATCCTTGCCTTGTCGCTTGCTATCTGATAGATGATCGATCGAGGAAGGAGAGTGGAGTAAACCCCTGATGGGTACCTCGCATCAACAAGGCCCATCATTAGTGATTTATACCAATACTTTAAACAAAAACGAAGATAAATAAGAAAACAAAGATAGTACAGTAACCATTGAAATCAAATAAAGTAGACGACAATGTTAGTTTTTCTTAATATATAGACAATACAAGTCAAGCTCTGTCAAAGACTTGTTTAAACCTGTCGAGGATCAAATTCATAGAAAATAACAAGGGATCAAACAGTCAATGTAAAGAATTTTCATAACCAAATCCTGAGGGTTCACCTTGCAACTTACAAGAATCAGAGTAAGAGAAACGACGGAGAAACACACCCATCACAAAGGAAAAGACGAGAAGCAACATAGAGGGACACATACATTTTAATATATATATATATATATATATAACGAAACCACGACATATAGCCATAGGGTAAGACTAAGGAGGAATCAAAATTTATGTCTCAACGAATACCTAAGTCCCTTTTCTTTTTCCTAGAGATTTAACTGGTATTTCTTGGGAAAATAACGAACAGACAGAGTGCCACGACTTTTGGGAAAACAAGGATGAACAAAGAGCCCAAATGATTTCAGTACAATAACTAAATCTAAAGAATAGTAAACTTTAACGATATGGGTTAATGTATCTAAACTCGGAAAAGAACAACAAAATGAGATGACCATCACCATAATAAACTGTTGAAGACTGTACTCGATGTTTAATAAACTGTTAAAACTTACCCGGAAGATGGATATGATCGACTGGTTTGCTGAGTAAACAGCCTCCAGAATGATAGTCTTACTGCTCTGAAGTATTTATAAACAAAGATAATGTCAAAATATAATTATACAGGAGCAACATAAAAATAGAGATACGCGAGAAAGATTGATAAACAAAAACATCCGTGAGACCTATTTCCATAGGAAAACATAGAACCAAAAATCAAAATGGATCGATAGTCATTGGATAACCATTGTCTAGTCACAAAGTTGTTTAATGAGGGTCTGTACCTAAATGTCGGAGTTAGGGCAAGGTGGCGGATCTTTGGTAGGGCACTTTAAAAGACATGATAGTGTCAAAGGAAATGCGTTCAGAACGCTTTAATTATCTTGGACGGAAGCCATTAATCCATTACAACCGTACCCAAGAGAATCCACCTCATATCCATGGAACAATCATGATGGAAGATAGTCCAGAACTTCTCATTTTTAACCCTTACTTCAGTTCTGGTTAGGGTTCCCTCGCAATCATCGATTTTGGTTGAAAAAAACAAAAAAAAAACCTATGCCAAAGATGGTCCGGATAGGAATGAATGTGAGGCTTAAGTATTTAAAAAGTATAACTAACCTTATAAAAACACCTTACAGGTCATAAATCTCGCACGGGAGAACTGTCACACTATATGAAATACATTAATTTAGTATCTGTCTCTTTTTCCGAGGAAATCGTGTTATCACCTTAGGATTTAAAGTTGCCCATATGTGGATACCCCATGGTAAGTCTTACTTGTGTGAATGGGGGATAAGTTATCATGACATACCTATGAACATAAATAATTTGGCGATGTCAAATCTTGGACTATATTATGGTAGCATTTCGCATTCATATATAAATATAATTAGTCCTTGTAGAGGCCTGTGGTATAGTTTATATGAAGCATCAATATGGAATACTATTTAATTGGAAATAGATCCTTGATTGAAGTCAAATTTATCCACCACCCTTGTGGTTATGTTTAGGTAATGTCCTTAACGAATAAATGAAGTTTAATGTCCTTAAGAGGAAATAAGGGAAAGAAAAAAAAAATTATGACATTTTAGGGAAACATTACATATGGTATCAGAGCGAAGGTTACAACACTTGGACCTTGAACAGGGCCACCTGATTTCTTAACACATAATTCCATTTATGAAATAATAATAAACTTTTACTGTTGCAAACAAAAAACCCTCTTTTGTTTTGTGTTAATCATGGCAGCACAGGATGATGCAAAAATCAGACTTGATGGGAATCCTGAACAAGGGCTTCCTGAAAATCAAAGACAAAATAGTGACGGAAGCTCACCTACCGAAGTTCTGGAAACAATGAGAAATCTCATTGTTGAGCTATAGGTTTTCAAAGTCGATAATGAAAAAATGAAGAAAGAACAGCAGGGGCAGCAAGAAATAAATGAAGTCCTGCTACACAGTATAGTGACAAAGAAAATCCCAAAGGACGATAGCAATGAAGAAGAGGTCATCAAAAGGGCCTCCAAGAACTCTGGGCCTATAGCAAAAAAAAGGAAATAGTTTGTCTAAAGGTACACCTTCAGCTAAGGATAAAAAAAAAGCAGACAAAAAAAGAAAACAAATAGACCACCTTGAAGGAGAATTTAGGAAAATTAAACTAGCTACATTTGATGGAGAATGTAGAATAGGAGAGGAAGCTGAAGCATGGTTATTAGACATCAAAAAAATATTTCTATATATGCAACTATTCTAGCAATATGAAGGTCAGAATGACCATTTACAATCTGAAAGGAAAAGCCAACATTTGGTGGCAAGATCTAAAATTGGCCAAAGGCCTAAAAGGGAAACAGATGGAATGGTCTGACTTTAAAAAATATTTCAAGAAACAGTACTTATCTGAAAGATACTATGAAAGAAAAATGAAAGAATTCTATGAATTACGACTTGGTCAGATGATGATGGAGGATGTTATAAACAAATTCCTAGAATTACTAAGGTTCGTACCTTATATCTGGGAGGACAAGGTAAAAATCCAATGGTTCCTAAGCTATTTACCACAGTCTTACAGGGACAAAATTGAGTTTGACAACCCCAAGTCCTTGAGTGAAGTATTCAGAAAAACACAAATGTGATATGACCAGTAAAAACAATGAGCAGAGCTTCACAAAGCTTTTGGAAGGACAAGAAACAAGACCGAATGAACTAGCAGAAGAAGGTATACCAACCAGCTCCGTATCAGAATGCAGCAAAAAGATTTCTGAGGAAAGACTTTCACTCCAATAATCCAAATACACAAGGTAGTGGTAAACCAGTGAACCTGGGAATGAAGAAGTTTGAGGACAACCCCCTTGAACCATTAAAGTGTTGTGAATGTGGAGAATCTCATCTAAGGAGGAATTGTCCACGTTTCAATTCAACAAACATAAATGTTGTTCACAATTGCAGGAAACCTCGACGGTGAGTGATGTGGGCATAAGCTTGCATCGAATCAATGTAGCCATAGATGGTTAGTAAACTGACCACGAGTCCTCTGTGGTGGAAATTGAAGGTAAATAACACTCAAATTTCTATTTTAATTGATCCAGGAGCTATGTTAAGTTATATCACTCCTGAAAATGGGAATTGTGAAGAACCCTAGCACACTGGAACCCTAGTGCCCCGTTACCGCATGATGTGAGCTCTGACACCAGAGCCCTACCGCCCACTTACTCTCTCTACAGACGAGCACCTCACGAGGTCCCTGCACACCCAACAATGAGCTCGGGAGAGGGGGGCAAACCCCCCTCGTACAACGATATTTCCGCCAACGACAGAAACGGAATCCGTGCTAAGCGGCCTGCCTTCGAGCCACCGGTGCACCTGAGGGATCAACGCTTTACCCAAAAACAAGGACTCAGCAAAGAAATGGAACTAGAACCCAACACATCTCATCCACAAGATTCAAAAAATTGGCTGCCAGGTAAGTGTATACCACAAATGGAAAACCCCCCACTCTACCATATCAAATCAACACGGGTGGGGGAACACACCCAGTTTATAATGGATCATGCACTAATTGGAAAATTTTTGGGCCTATGGCCGACTAAAAGAGATCTCACTCGCTGGATCAAGGAATGGTGAAACCCTAAAGGAGATTATGAAGTACATCTTAGCTCCAAGGGTTTCTTCACAATAATCCTGTACAATCTCGAAGATAAGGATAGAATCTTCGACAATGAACCGTATTTATACAACTCAGCGGGCCTATTTCTAAAATTCTGGACCGATAGATTCAGTCCAGAGCAGGAGGACTTTACAAGAGCCCCGGTCTGGATCCGACTGTACTCTCTACCCCAGGAATTTTGGCTGGAGGAAATACTCATGGGCATCGGAAACATAGTGGGACAATATGTCAAAGCTTCAGAAGCTACAAAAATGAGGAAGTACACCTCATATGTCTGTATCTGCATCTACATGGAAATATTTAAATCCTTGCCAGGTTCCATCACACTTGAATACCAGGACGAGGACTAGAACCAGATAATCGACTACGAACACATACCTTTTCGATGCAGGAAGTGCCATGAGCATGACCACTTGTTCAGAGACTGTCCCCTGAATTCCATAGCCTCTAAGCCCCTTGAAACCAAGAAAAAGGAAGGATTTGCCAATGTCACAGGAAGGCGAAAGAACCCATCAAGAAAATAGAATCAGAGCTTGGCCCCAAAGGTCCCCACCAAAAATTCCTATGAAGCTTTGAATCAATTGTCGAAAGACGCGGAAATACAGAACCCCCTCCAAGCAACAATGCAAGCGAAAGGAAAAAGCCCTGAAGTGCCAAACACAACACACCCAAAAGAAACAACCCAGACAACACAATCAGGTAGAGACAGAGACACCAACATGCCCATGGATGAAATGGATCTGGCGGAGATAGACCTGGAAAAACTGGAGGAATCCCTCAATCAGAAAGATCTACAACACATCCCAGTAGAACAACTCCGGAAAGTTCATAAAGTGTTTACCAACTCCACAGCGGGATCCGTAGCTAGAATGGGCATCTCGATAGATCCAGGATCCAAGCCCAAAAAATCAACCAAGGAAAACAAGAGACGAGGACGTAAACCAACCCATCAACTTATTAAAGAGGCAGGGCACCTAATGATTAATTCAGGCCAGATATAGAGGTTATCGGAGGGATACCTCCACCCCCCTCCACCATCCTCATGATGAAGACGATAACTTGGAACATCATAGGTCTCAATGGAATATCTAAGTAGAGGATCCTCCGAGAATGTATTAAAACAGAGAACCTGGATATCCTTCTACTGCAGGAAACCAAATGTGCAGGGCGAGAGGCTGAAAACATCTTTTGAAGCAGCTGGAGAGGTGGTGACTTCCTCTATCAGGACTTAGTGGGTGCTTCAGGAGGACTAGCCATCCTTTGGAACCCACAAACAGTCTCTATGCATCATCCCTTCTCTACAATAGGCACTCTAATAGCTCACTTCAAAGTTGTAGCCTCCACCAAGGAAGGAGCCATCAAAAATGTTTACGGCCCGCTATCCTTCCAAGATAAGGAGAGCTTCATGCAAACCCTTCAATATGTTAAAACCCTCATACACATGCCACACTGGATTGTTGGAGGTGAATTCAATATGATCCTAACGCTGGAGGAAAAAACAGGAGGAACAAAACGGCTGGAGCAGGACAATGGTATGTTCAAAACCCTAATAGAGAAATTAAATATGGTTGACATGAAAACCTGGAATGGAATCTTTACATGGTCCAATAGAAGAACAGGGCACCAACATGTTTCCTGTAGGCTAGATCACTTTCTAGTGACTGAAGCCCTTTTTGAAAGTGACCAGGCCATGGAAGTAAATATAATGCCAAAGACAGGGTCGGACCATTGGCCCATTGCCTTCTGTCTGGACCCGGGATTCTCCCCTAGGCCCAAGGCTTTCCACATTGAAAAGTTCTGGCTCACTCATCCAAACTTCCACTAGCTGGCTCACACATGGTGGGTCCAGGCTGAAATTGATCATGGCACTCATATGTATAAGTTCCAGCAGCGCCTCAAGAACTTCAAGCAACATTTGAAAAGCTGGAACAAATCCACTTTTGGAAACGTACTCCTCAGGAAGAAGGGGTTTGAGAGCCAACTTGAAGAACTTCAACGAACTTTCATAGTAGGGAGCCGAACTCAGAACTTGGTGTAGGAAGAGGAGCAACTAATTGCGGATTTGGAGGCCTGCAGGGAACAAGAAGAGATCTTATGGAGGCAAAAATCCAGGGTCTAATGGCTCAAAGAAGGGGAGCGCAACACAAAATTCTTTCACAGAGCGATGACGCACCGAAGATACATCAATCACATTAACCAGCTGGAGGATGATCAAGGCATCCCTATAAGAGATCATGACCAAATAGTGGAAGAAATCAACTCCTTCTATCAAGATCTCCTCACAGAGACCAATATGAACAGGTAGGAGGCCATCTAGAAAGTCACCCAGCACATACCCAAGCTGATGACATATAAGCAGAACGGAGCACTGATAAGGCCAATCACTCAGTCTGAAGTGGACTCAGCAGTAAAGGAAATTCCCCCAGGTAAAGCACCAGGCCCGGATGGCTTCACTACGGATTTCTTCCATTATTGCTAGGACATGCTTAAGGAAGATGTCTAGCTGGTGGTAGAAGAATCAAGAAAATTTGGTCAAGTTCTCTCCTCTCTTAACACAACGTTCATCACTCTCATCCCCAAGGAGGAGTGAACCACACACACCCAAAACAGTTCAGACCAATCTCCCTCTATAATGTCATTTACAAAATAATTACAAAAGTCATTGCCAATCATCTCAAGCCGCTCCTACCATTCATTATTTCCAATGAGA
The DNA here is from genome assembly GCA_009831015.1 of Picea engelmannii. Taxonomy (NCBI): domain Eukaryota; kingdom Viridiplantae; phylum Streptophyta; class Pinopsida; order Pinales; family Pinaceae; genus Picea; species Picea engelmannii. The sequence goes on from ML807993.1 coordinate 53,219, forward strand.
AATCTAGCTATGTAGAAGGATGACAAATCATGGACAGCGTCATACTGGCCAATGAGGTGATCCACTCCTTAAAGACGAGAAAAATACCAGGTATTCTTATCAAACTCGATCTCTCAAAAGCTTTTGATAGATTAAGCTGGCAATACTTGCGGTCGGTTCTAGAATCCTTTGGCTTCAATAAACACTGGGTCAACTGGATTCTCAAGCTCACCTCCTCTTCCTTCTTTTCAATTCTTGTCAATGGCACACCCTCCCGACCTTTCCACTCCACCAGGGGAATCAGGCAAGGTGATCCTCTTTCCCCTTTTCTCTTTGTAATCATGGCAGAGGGTTTAGGTCGCTATCTCAAAGCAGTGGTCCTTGAAGGTTCACTTACTCGGCTGCCACTTCATAACCTTCACCCAGCACCCTCGTATAGCCAGTTTTTCGATGATACCCTTCTTATGAACACCCCCATGGTTTGAGAATCCACCAAGCTCAACTCAATTCTCTCTGACTTCTCGGAAGCCTCAGGCTTGCTACTCAACCTGGACAAGTCCAAACTCTATTTTTTCAACACGCTAGCCTCGGTCCAGAATCACCTTTCAAGACTTCTAGGCATCTCCAAAAGCTCCCTCCCTTCCATCTACCTAGGCATTCCCCTAACCGGAGAGTTAGCGCGATCCATTTCATGGGATAGCCTGCTCTTATCTATCGCCAACAGGTTGAACAACTGGACCTTCATACCTCTGAACATTGCTACCAGACTGGTCCTACTCAAGTCAATCCTGCAAGCTCTGCCAGCTTATCTCTTTACTGCTCTGGCAGTGCCCATCTCGGTCATCAGGGCCATCAAGAGTCTCCAAAGAAACTTCCTGTGGTAGGGACACCAAAATAATAAGAAATGGGCTTTAGTTGGATGGGACAAACTTTGTAAACCCAAAAAGTTTGGAGGGATGGGAATTCGGGATCCGGGAAAGATTAACCAGGTCATGGGAGCCAAGATGTGGTGGAGGTGGCTGCAACATCCGAAAGAGCTCTGGGCACAGATCTGGAAGAAAAATTACGCCCCGAACGCACATCCTGACCAACTAATCAGATTCAATGAACAGATACAAGGATCCAACATATGGAACACCGCCTGGCAAAATCACCCCCTGATTCAGAAGCATGCTTTCTGGGAGGTGAGAAATGGCGAAAGTGCACTCTTCTGGCAGGACTCTTGGCAACAACTACCCCCTCTTATCGACTTGGAAATCCTCAACCCTCTCAAACATAGGTTACAGTAGAACATCTTCAAAAATGTTAACGACTTTTGGATCCCAACTCATGGAAGACAACCTTGGAGACAGTGGAAAACAAGCCGAACATAATTACAGATCACGGAGGATTTCGACCTTCTACCGTGGTAGAACTGTATGCTACACATGAAAATTCCAATCAAAGAAGGACCAGACATACTTCGATGGGGCCACTCCACTTCAGGCATCTTCTCGGTCAGTGAAGCATACAACCTACAGGGAAACTACCAAAACCAAAATCTTGAAACCATCTGGAGCAAAGTCTGGAAATCAATACTCTGGCCCAAGGTCTCTTTTTTTCTTTGGCTCACAGCACAAAACCGTATCCTCACCTGGGATAACCTCCTAAAGAAAGGCTTTACAGGCCCCTCCAGATGTACCCTTTGCCAAAAAAGCGAGGAAACCATGGAACATATCCTCAACAACTGCCACTACAGTCAACAGATATGGGATTGGGGTGCCCAAGCCATGTGACGCTCCCAGCGAAATCGAGGTAGTATCAGGGATACCTTAGCTAATTGGGAAACAATTTCCTTCCAAAATCCAATTCTCCAGTGTATCTGGCAGTTTCTCCCGGGCTTCACATTATGGGCAATCTGGAAAGAAAGAAATAAGAGAATCTTCAACTCTAAACCATCCCCTACCACCATTACATGGGAGAGGGTTAAGAGGCTTATCCGTGAAACAGTCCATAGCAAATCCTGGCTCCATCAAGATCTGCAATGTAAGCCCCAGGAGGAGATTATTCTTAAAAGCTGGGACTTGCAAATGCTTGTGCAAACCCAGGGGAAGATTAAAAATGGATGAGCTAATAGCCCCATGGTGTGGACCCCACCCCCCTCAGGCTTCCTCAAGATTAACTTTGATGGGGCCTCCAGGGGTAACCCTGGACCAGCTGGTTTTGGAGTTGTCCTTCGGAACCACACTGGTAAGATTATTCATATGATGCCAGGCTTTTTAGGGGAAAAAATGAACAATGTGGCGGAGCTCACAAGCCTTGTAAGAGGCCTCCAATATGTTGTTCAACACTAGTACCATCGGCTTGTCATTGAGGGAGACTCCCAAATCATAATTCAACTCATCTCCAAAATCCTTCATGGTGAACTCCCCAGGCGGATCTCCCCCAGCTGGAGACTCTCAGGACTTCTGGAGGATTTCAGAGATCTCATCCACCCCAATCTCATTCTAATACCTTCTCATGTGAAACGAGACGCTAACAAGGTTGCAAATCACCTGGAAAATACTGGAACTGACTCAAAGTCAGAACTCATATATTGGCAAGCCCATCTCTCTGATGATATAGACCTCTCAAGGCATTGAAGAGACCTTGCAAGTAGAGATTTCCCAGCCGCAGATGGGGTGACACGCGACAGTTCCTTGACATCGAGCTTAGCACTAAGCCATAGCATAAATTTTGATGGCCGCCACCCACCCGCCCTGCATTTACGATGGTATATGGCCATAACAACATATATACGGTGGAGGGACACCTCCCTCGCACGAACACTCTCGCTCACAGCGCACTCAGCATGACAGGGTTTATGGATGGCTAGGTCAATTCGGCCTTTGGAAATTTGTTTTTTCATGTGCCTGGACAGAGTTGGTCTGCTCTTGCTTCGGCTCTCCCCATCGTCTGGGACCTTTGGTGCAGCTCTGTCTCCTTCTCGTCCCGACTTACTCTCATCTCATTGCATCCTCATTGTATCGTTATCTATTCCTTGGCAATTATGACCAGAAAGTGGGGCAGGCCTCACTGTGGCTCGGCCTGGTACACCCACAAGGCGCAGCGACAAAGGAAGGAGAAGTTGGAGTGTGCTCTGTCGATGGTGACCTCCATTCTTCGAAAGAAGGCTCGAGCTGAACAATTGGCTTTGCATGCCATCATTGCGGAGACGGGGGCCGGATGTAGCAGTGAAACCATGACAATTAAGCCTGGAAATAGGAAAGAGAATGGTGTTGTGAATGCATTTCCCACCTGTTACATGGAAGAAATTCCATTCATCGAGGACTTGGTGACCACCTCGGAACCCCAAGCCATGGAGGCGAACTACCAGGATGGAAGCAGCCCTAAAATTGATCTGGCAGATGACATTCCTTGGTGCATTGTCGAGGAAATTCCATGTCCGGGTGACTACAGCCCCACCATCCATGCTATGTAGGCAACATTCGATGAAGAAATGTGGGATAAAGCCAGAGCTGAAGAGAACGCAGATAAGAATAGCCCAGTGAGGAAGGAAGAAGCGACTAGTGCAGATCTGATAGAGCTCAAAGATGGAGATGGAGCGACCGTGGAATTGAGGGATGTATTCCTCAATGATGTGGGTAATGGCTTGCATGGTTCTTTCCTCCGTGCAGAGCATCTGGCTTTGGTCTTCGAACTCTGAGGCCACATGGCAGACCTAGAGCACAGAGCCCTTCTCATGGGCCAGCATCTGGACCTTTTCCTTGATGCATACTCCAATGCTCCAGCAAAGCGGAAGTGCCCTCTCTGCGTGCAGGCATTTTCCATCCCAGTTGGGTCCACGTGGTAGACAAGCAAGCGCGATGGGTCACCGAGTATCTAGGTCTTCTGTGCTATTTTGTTTCTTAGTTTTATCATGCTACTGTTACATGTTCACTTGGACTACAACCATCTGTCCTGGTTTCCTCCAGGAAGGACAAATGCTGTTTTGTCTCTTTGTTTTATCATGCTACTGTTACATGTTCTCCAAACTATGCTGGTTTCTGTTAAACGACAACATTTTTGGTGACTCAGACCTATATCTTTGTACATTTTATCAAGGTTTCTTCGATAACTTAATATAGCAGGTTCCACCTTTTTTACTCAAAAAAAAAAGTTATATCTCTCCTGGTATAATAGAGTCAAATAGACTTAAGAAAATGAGACACGTAAAATCATGGTTGGTACAACTAGCAACAGGAACTAAAAGGAAGGTGGTTGACTTTATTTCTGATTATGAGTTCAGCTTAGATGGTAAAAAAATAAGAATAAATCTGAACATTCTACCACTAGGATCTTATGATGTGATTATTGGAATGAATTGGTTGGGAAAAGCACAAAGCAACAGTAGATTGTTGTGCAAAGACACTTAAGTATAAATATGATTATGACACTGCTAAAACAGCCCAAGGTATACCAAAACCAATATCAGTTAGACAAGTCACAGCAATGCAATTCAAGAAATGCATGAGAAAGGGTTGTCAAGTTTACCCTATCTAAATAACTAATCTGTTAAAAAAACAAGATAAACCCAATTTGGGAGACTTTGTTGTTCTACAGGAATTCAGAGACGTGTTTGTTGATGAAATACCTAGATTTACACCTAGAAGGGAAATAGACTTTTCCATAGACCTGCTACCTAGCTTAGCCTCTATCTCTAAAGTATCTTACCGAATGAGTTGCCCAAATTGACAGTATTTAAAAAATACAGTTATAGGAATTGTTGGACAAACAGTATATCAGACCGAGTGTTTCACCATAGGGAACACCAGACCTCTTTGTGAAAAAGAAAGACGGTAATCTAAGACTATGTACTGATTATAGACAATTAAACCTCAAGGACAAGTACCCATTACCTCAGATAAATGATTTTTTTGATCAAGGGGGTGGGGAAAAGATCTTTTTGAAGATGAATTTACAATTTGGTTATCCCCAAGTTAGGTTAAAAAGCTAGGGACATAAGAAAAACAACTTTTTGAACAAAATATGAACATTATGAATTTGACGTTGAAGTATGACATATCTAGAGAAAGGAAATAAAGTAGGTGATGCCTTAATCAGAAGAGTACATGGGTTATTTGAAATGAATGTCAGCAGAGAAAAAAGTGATCTAGAACAAAGATCGCGGGTATAAACGACGAAAATTACATTAAGATAGTGACAGAATTACAAAACACTATAGCCAACTTAGACAAACCAGATCTGAGTATCGACAAAAATGGCCTATTACGAATTAAAAATAGACTTTATATACCAGATTCAACAGAGTTAAAGATAACAGTCTTGGATGAAGTGCATAAGAAACCGTATTTTGGTCATCCGGGATACCAGAAGATGATAACACCACTTGGAAAATTATTTTATTGGCCTAATATGAAGGGCGAACAACATAGTACTTAACTAAGTGTCAAGATTGTCAACAAGTAAAATCCAAACACCAACATCCAATCGGCCTATTACAACCCTTACCGATACCGGAATGGGAATGGGGGACTATATCGTTGGACTTTGTTAGAGGTTTGCCTAAAACTCAGAAATAGAATGATTATATTAATGTGGAAATCGATAAACTTAGTAAGTCTGCATACTTTATTCCTGGAAAGTCTACTTTTAAAAATATGAACATCGTTGAAATATTCATGAAAGAAAGTCTTAGATTGCATGGAATTCCTAAAATGGTGATTTCAGATAGAGATGTAAAATTTACCTCTGCTTTTTGGGAGGAATTGTTTGCAAGGTTAAATACTAACTTGAATTTTAGCACAAGTTATCATCCAGAAATAGATGGGAAAATTGAAAAAACCAACCAAATCGTACGCATGTATGTAAGAACAAACCAAGAAAGTGGGAAGACTACCTACACGTGGTGGACTTTGCATACAATAATGGTCACCAACTTCGGCTAAGATGAGAGATCACGTCTATTCCAAAAGTCAAGACCAGAAGAATTTCACTAAAGCTAGGGAACTATGCCAAGTTGGCACCCAGGTTTTGTAGTCCTTTCAAGATCTTAGCTCGAATTGGACCCGTGGCATATCAACTTGCACATCTTGCCAATCTAAAATTTCATCATGTATTTCATGTTTCCTTGTTAAAGAATTATGTTCATAACCCGACTCATATGATCGATTGGAACTTGATGTAGATGGAACTAGGAGGCGAGTTCCAAGCAAAACCTCCGCACATTCTGGACCAGAGAGAAACTGTACTTCGGAACAAGAATCGTCGCCCAGGTAAAGTGCAAAGGAAGCACTTTAGCCCCCGGGGAGGCCACTTGGGAGTTGGAGGGAGATTTGCAGAAAATCTCATCCAATCCTGTTCCAAGAAAGGAACGAACACTGAGGATAATGTTTTATTGAAGGGGGAAAGGATGTAACATCCCCCCAAAAATAAATTATTTTTGGAATTTGGAATTCTTAGGAAAATTATTTCCGTTTTTGGTAAATTCAAAATTGGAAAATTTTCACCATTTATGGAAATTTTGAATTTTGAATTTGGTTAAATGTAATTAATAATTATGACTATTGGGTAGAGATCTGATTTGACCCAACTAACTATTTGATTATGACACTTGTATGAAAACATAATATTTTATATTTATTGCAGGAGGATAAATGGAATAGCCATGTTAAAATCAGTTGACCATGACTCCATGAGTGTGGAACATGTTGGAACTACCTCAGGGATGATTGTTACAAGTGGAAAATCAGGGATTTGGCCATTGGCAACCCCTGAAAATAAAGGATTTAGAAAACTATGAAAATTCCCAAGGGAGGGAAAAAAGACCTAGGCAAAAGGATTGTTTTGATAAACAACATATGTGAGGAGGCAGGATGCTGCCAAGTATGTTGGGGAAGGAATTACCTCTTGTTGTTATGAACACTATTTCTGAAGTGTGAGGCAAGGAGGAGTATGTTGGGAAAATAACTATTGAGTACTTGTTGTTATGAGCACTAATTTTTGAGTGTGAGGCAAGGAGAAGGATATTGATAGAGGAAGACATTGTTGAAGAGGATATTCCAAGTTTTCCCTCATGGATTCTTGGTCAGGTTAGGGTGTGAATAGTCTAGTGATATTGGCTGCCCTATTCTATGGTTGGGAGGAACGTGGTTGTTCCCTTTGTCTTCCCTGTGAACTAGTTCAGATATGTTAATCAACTCCTTCTCTATTTGGATTATTATATATCTGTTGTAATGCATGTGTTAATTCTGAAGTAAATTATTTCCATCTTTGTTTAAAAGATTAAACCTTGATATGGTACATCTGTTAATTCTTAACTAAATTATTTCCATCTCTATTTAAAATATTAAACATTGATATGGTACATCTGTTAATTCATAACTAAATTATTTCCATCTCTGTTTAAATGATTAAAACGCTTATATCGTACATTTGTTAATTATGAACTGAATTATTTCCATCTTTGTTTAAATGATTAAAACACGGATATGGTACATCTGTTAATTCTGAACTGAGTTATTTCCATCTCTATTTAAATGATTAAAACACTGATATGGTACATCTGTTAATTCTAAACTGGATTATTACCATCTAGGATTAAATGATTGAGTCACTGAATTCATATAGAAATTGGGAGGTTTGTTTGAGTGAATGGAATATAAATATTGATGGAATCCCCTCCAGTTCCAATTCAGAAGGACTCTTACGGTTAGATTCAATTCTGGACAAATGCTAGATCTTAGCTTTTAATGGTTATTATAGATTTTAAATAATTATGCATGGTTAAGTTTCTAGGATCAATCACCTTTGTAAAAGGAAAACTATAGTACTACTATGGGATAGTAATAATAGGATAAATGATAGTGCATCGATTTGTTTTCTGATTCAGAACTGCCTATGTGTGAATACCTTTGGAAAACAAGTTTAGATACGGAGCCTTGATATTCTTCTACAGATAAAATCTGAAGGTTATTTATTTTACTTATCGAGACCCCATTTCCACACAGGGCTAGAATTAAAACTGGTACAAGAACTAGTATTCCACGAGATAAATATATCTATAATTAAAAAAAAAAAAACACAGGCCTATTTAATGTTGGAAAATCTGAGTAGATGCCACAGAAGAAAAACCGAGAATTAATGTCTACAACAGAATGTGTAAATATTTGATTTATTCCTATATTATGTCCATGATAGATTATTCTGACAGACATGGAAATACAAACATATAAACGAAATGTGGAACAGAGTCCAATAGAATTATTCTGAAATAGAGAAACTAGGACCTTAATGCATTTGTAGGTTCAATGCGAGTTGAGTTTTGTGACATCCCCAAAAATAAAGTATTTTTGAAATTTAAAAATTTGTTGGAAAATTATTCTGTTTTTACTAAATTCGAATTTGGAAATGTTTTTCCATTTATGGCAATTTCGAATTTCGAATTTGATAATTGTAATAAATTATTATGACTGTTGGCCAGAGATCTGATTTGAACCAACTAATTATTTGACTATGACACTTGTATGAAAAAATAATATTTTTTATTGATTGCAGTAGGACAAATGGAACAACCATGTTAAAATCAGCTGACCATGACTCCATGAGTGGGGAACATGTTGGAACTACCTTTGGGCTGATTGTTACAATTGGCAAATCAGAGATTTGGCCATTGGCAGCCCCTGAAAATCAGGGATTTAGAAAGCTGTGAAAATTCCCAAGAGAGGGAAAAAGACCTAGGCAAAAATATGGTCTGGATAAATAGCATATGTGAGGAGGAAGGACACTACCAAGTATGTTGTGAAATAATATTTCTGGTTTCTTGTTGTTATGAACACTACTTGCTGAGTGTGAGGAAAGGAGAAGATTACTGACAGAGGAATACATTGTTGAAGAGGAAATTCCAAGTTTTCCCTCATGGATTCATGGTCAGGCTAGGGAGTGAATAGGACAAGGGATTTGGCTGCCCTATTCTACGGTTGGGAGGAATGTGGTTGTTCCCTTTGTCTTCGTGCGAATTGATTCATATAAGTTACTCTACTCTATCTTTGGTTAAATATTATGATCACTGATAGATCTGCATTTTATTTATTTTTATGAATGAACCCTGGTCAAACGTTGTTGTGATTAGAGATTGACCCAATATCTCCTATTCATCAATTAGGAATGGATTATTTCTGCTAGAACATAATGCTGAGTAAATACTAATGTCATTGGATGTATTAACGGGAAGAACTATTCCTGCAGAATTTCAATACTCTTGTAATAGGATAACCTCTAGGCTAAATCACACTTTTAATTAATTATGTTGAGTAGACTAATCTTGTACATGATGCGATTGGGATCAAGCATACCATCATCTATGAATAGTTATATTTCTATAGGTAGTTATAGTATACCTATGAGTCTCAACTCATGTACTAGTAAATTCAGAAGAAAAATAAATACCCCCTATATGACAGGATTTTCATAAAGGTGCTTACAGGATAATATACCTATATATGCTACATATATATATATACCCTATTTTTGGGAATCTGTACAACAAAACTGAAGTTGACTATTTACAACAAAAATAGTTAATATTATATATGTTTGTCCATGTATGATATGAATCATATGCTGACCAACAGTATGCATCAACAACATGCAAACGAAATGCCAGATGTGTAAAGTTTGGCGAATCTGAAATTTAGGAAAGTCTGGAACCATTTTTATATATTATATAAGACTCTAAAATCAAAATTTCCAAACCCTATTAATAAATAACAACTATATCTAACATCTCTATTGCTCTAAAGGAAAAAATCCAATGACTCATAATGTCAGACCATTCTTATAGAGAACATGCGGAAATTCAAGTAAATCTTTCATATTCTGAACTGTAATAATGATCATAGTATATATTAGGTTGGGACTGTAATAATACCCAAAGTATATATATCAGGTCGAGCACTTCGCAAACCAAGGATTATTATTTTGATGCTATACAAGTAAGAGGAATCCTTCATGGAGAGATATGTATATAATCATACTTGATCTGTTTAAAGTTCCAAAATCAAAAGAGCAGTAAATATTCTGTACCCAGCCATGATAGGTAGCATATTTATCAGGTGTTAAAATAATGGAAGTCCCTTCCATTTATTTCTGACAAACCAATTACAGAGATAAGGTCATTCGTCCAACTATAAGATTCGGAAAATGTAATCCTAGGCTAAACATTTTTGTTGCCTGATCTTAACAAAGCCCTATCTTGGAAACCAAATACTTTTTATGGGTTCTGAAGCCCTCATAAAGCTGGGAATTTCGGAGGGGAAGAGACCCTACAAGAGAACATAGGGATTAAAATTAATAACCACATAAAATTTGCAATCACAAAGATCATTGAAAAACGCACAATAGAGTCCATAACAGAAGGAAGAGAAATAAAGTTTCCATAGAAATAATTAAGAGTCTATACTTAACTCAAGGGATGGAGGTTGCCTTCCTTTCATGACATTGTTGAAGCTCCATCTGGTGGCTCGAAAGGGGGAGATGGGACGATAGATTCCTGATGGGTACCCTTGCATACAATAGGGCCCCACCCTTAGATAATAATCGAGATCTTGCTCTCGAAGAAATGATATTTATAAACTAATTCAGAGACTTACTCAACCAGATCCTAAAAGCATCACGGTGCAACATGCAATCTTATTGACATAAGGAATATTATTGTTCGAATGTCTTTTGGTGAAAGAAAAACATTTTCTCAAAATTAGGACATAACTTTTTCTCTCTGATAATTTATGCCCACAGATAGAATCAATATGCTGGAAAGGAAACAAATGCTGCCAATTTAACCACATACTATAATTCATGACACACAGACAACCTCTTTTCTTCCTTTTTCAAAACTTATTCAGCAGATAAAATCCACCTTGTATGGAGGCCGATATTTTTGTATACGCCAAAAAAAAGGTTATGGAATCTAGAAACAAAATAATAGACATAAAGTCATGACAGGACCCTAGAGTGATTGGTTTTTTAGGAAGACCTTGTTCTGCAAATAAAATACCCAATGCAGTATAGGAAAAGAATTCGGAACTATCGACCAAGAAGACATCCGCAGTCCTGGGTTCTCCTAAGTAGGATCTAGGTATGGAGATAGAAATGTCTAGAGCCTTTCCTTTTCAAATGACAGAACCCCAAAGAAAATTATTTTACCACTGTACTTTTCCTGACTGATGTAAGAAGAACTGGTTGAGAACAAAGACCTCTTTCATTCTGTAATACCTCCATTATTCCAAGCTAATAAGACAGACGTAACTAGTGGACAATTTAGAGGAATTTGGAGAACAATAGGAGAGCTTTCCACAGGTAATCTTACCCTAACTAATCCGACCGAAAACATGGGGAAAAATATTCCAAGTCTGAAAAATCTTAGATGGGAACCTCACAGAACAACGAAGACCGTAAAAAAACTTCATTAAATCTTTTAGCCAGTAGTTACCTAAACAACCATAATACATAGGTGTTATAACATGGTTCAAATAAACTTACCAGGTTAAGAGAGAGGTGGATAGATGACTCCCTCCCACACAAAGAAACTAATTCCATCAATGCCTAAGTCTAATGCCAGAAGAAGTAACAATATCGTTGACAATAGGGGATTATCGACAAGTCATACAACCCAAGAGAACGTTGAATGCTAGCCATGAGAGTACATGTCACGATTTAATGAGAGAAACAGTGTGAAGTACCATAACCACATGTTTAGGGCAAGGTGGCAACGAATCGATGGGCATGCAAGTCGAATAGGAGGCCGAGGAAAGGCGTTGCTGAGAAATTTTAATGTAACAGTCAGGACCCTATTTAATACACAACATATTCTCCTGTATTTCCCATCACCAGTTAATGAATGAGGATGAAAGCTAGTTGAGGCTTTGGTTTAATCCTTGTATGTGTTTCTTTCCATTTAATACTAAAGTCGCACCTGAAACTAGTCACTCCAACTTCATTTTCAGTTTAGGAAAGAACAATGTGTACCTTTGCAAAACCCTAACTACCTAACGCCAGTTCTATGCATACCTCACAACAACTACACATATACAAAGACACTCCAAACTCACGGAACTAGAGTGGCCGCTCTAACTCCTAATCGTTATACTTTACGCTCAAAGAAAGAATATAGATTGTTATAAACTTGCTCGGAATAGGAATCGAGACCTAAAGATGTCACGAAGTAGCCACTAAACTTTCGTGTAAGTAGCCCAACAGACTTGTACAATTCCTATAGTTGGGCTAGACAAAGGTTAAAGGATACCCTTCGAAGTACGATTATGGTACACAACAAGAATATTATATATGCAGGTATGTAAATTAATTCTAACGGTATTAAGTCCAAACCCTTTTTTCAATGATGTAGTAAGGAGAAAAATGTATCATATTATGTTTAAGGGTGAGATAATAAACAACTAGGCTTTTATCAAAGCACTATACAATTGTGGTATGAGTATGTTATAAGCATGGTAAAACTAATAATATAAATAATAACAATATACATACATATATATATATATATATATTGTTGGGAATTTTGGGAAACATTACAAGTTCCTTTTCCTAGCCTTAGTAATAACAATGATTCCTTTTCTTCAATATAAATTTTTGATACAGAAAAATAAGGAAATACCCATGACTCTAGTACCATAGAGAAATTCTTGTAATTATATTAGTACTAGAATAGATAGTTTGAGTACATGTAAATCGAAATGTCTAGACTGTAATAATTCTTTCAACAATAGGTGGTACTCAAAAACCTAGAGATGAAACTCGCTGCTAGTTACTGCGCCATTCCGACTGCATATGCCAAGGACTGTAGTTCTATATCAAGGAAAAATTCATTACATCATTGTTCAAAACTCAAAAATCGAATATGGACCCTCTTATAGTACTGAAGGCGATAATAGAAAAAATTGGAATGGAGGATTGGGTGGAGCTGCGATTTCCATTTCCTAGAATCTATAGAGTTAAAGTTGAGAAGAGATGAGCTCGAAACTCGAATACCTTTTTCAAGAATAGAGGGGGATATTTGGAACTTGCGCGGATTGAAGCTCTGCAAAAGAAAACATACCCCGAAAGTATTAATAGATTGTAAATGAAAGAAAGGTAACGAAACTTTAATAGCATGGATAATTCTTGAACCAACGGTTTAATCATTCCATAGGAATACTCATCTTATGATGCACAAGCTCAGATCCTTGCCTTGTTGCTTGCTATCTGATAGATGATCGGTCAAGGAAGGAGACTGCAGTAAACCCCTGATGGGTACCTCGCATCGACAAGGCCCATCATTAGTGATTTATACCAATACTTTAAACGAAAACAAAGATAAATAAAAAAACATAGATAGTACAGTAACCATTGAAATCAAATAAAGTAGACGACGGTGTTAGTTTTTCTTAATATATAGACAATACAAGTCGACCTGTGTCAAAGAATTTTTTAAACCTGTCTAGGATCGAATTCATAGAAAATAATGAGGGATCAAACAGTCAATGTAAAGAATTTTCATAACCAGACCCCGAGGGTTCATCTTGCAGCTTACAGGAATCTGAGTAAGAGAACTGATGGAGAAACATGCACATCACAAAGGAAAATATGAGAAGCAACATAGAGGGACACATACAGATTTAAAAAAAATAAAATAAAAAAATCTAATGAAACTTCATAGGAATTCAATGTTGTACCACGACGTATAGCCATAGGGTAAGATTAAGGAGGAATCAAAATTTAGGGCTCAGTGAATACCTATGTCCCTTTTCTTTTTCCCGAAGATTTAACTGGTATTTCTTGGGGAAATAACGAATAGATAGAGTGTTGTGACTTTCGGGAAAACAGGGATGAACAAAGAGCCCAAATGATTTCAATACAGGAACTAAACCTAAAGCATAGTAAACTTTAATGATAAGGGTTAATGTATCTAAACTCGAAAAAGGACAACAAAATGATATAACCATCGCCGTAATAAACTGTTGAAGACTCTACTCGATGTTTAATAAACTGTTAAAACTTACCCAGAAGACGGACATGGTTGACTGGTTCACTGAGTAAATGACCTCCAAAATGATAGTCTTCCCACTCTGAAGGATTTATACATAGATATAATGTCAAAATAGAAGTATACAGGAGCAACGTCAAAATAGAGATACGCGAGAAAGATTGATAACCAGAAACCTCAGACCTTTTTCCATAGGAAAACACAGAGCCAAAAATCAAAATGGATCATTAGTCATTGGATAACCGTCGTCTAGTCACAAAGTTGTTTAATGAGGGCCTGTACCTAAATGTTGGAGTTAGCGTAAGGTGGCGGATCTTCGGTAGGGCACTTTAAAACACGCGATGGTGTCAAAGGAAATGCATTCAAAACGCTTTAATTATCTTGGACGGAAGCCATTAATCCATTGCAATCGAACCCAAGAAAATATGCCTCATATCCATGGAACAATCATGATGGAATATGGTTTGGAACTTCTCATTTTTAACCCTTACTTCAGTTCTGGTTAGGGTTCCCTCGCGATCATCGATTTTGGTTAAAAAAAAAAACCTATGCCAGAGATGGTCTTGATAGGAATGAATGTGAGGCTTAAGTATTTATCAAGTATAACTAACCTTATAAAAACACCTTACAGGTCATAAAGCTCGCATGGGAGAACTGTCACACTATCTAAAATACATTAATTTAGTATCTGTCTCTTTTTTCGAGGAAATCGTGTTATCACCTTAGGATTTAAAGATGCCCATACATGGATACCCCATGGTAATTCTTACTTGTGCAAATGGGGAATAAGTTATGGTGACATACCTATGAACATAAATAATTTGGTGATGTTAGAAGCTTGGACTATATTATGGTAGCATTTCACATTCATATATAAATATAATTAGTCCTTGTGGAGGCCGGTGGTATAGTTTATATGAAGCATCAATATGGACTACTATTTAATTGCAAATATATCATTGATTGAATTAAAATTTATCCACCACCCTTGTGGTTATGTTTAGGTAAAGTTCTTAACGAATAAATGAAGTTTAATGTCCTTAAGAG
>ML807993.1:68324-89720 GCA_009831015.1 Picea engelmannii
GTATATATATATTAAATTATAACATTTTAGGGAAACATTATAGAGGTTCCATCCTCTCTTATTTATACTAGATGAGGGGTTCTAGGGTTATGCCTCTTAACCAAGCAGGGTAAAATTATTCCAATAGTGGTTAAAACGACTTTAATAAACCCTAGGGGATGACTTCTCAATTACCATCATATGAATATGGTTTGGCCAATCCACAAAAAGGGGATTTGGTCATACATAAGTCCTGACATGATCAATCCACAAAAGGATATTTGATATACATAATAATAGCTCAATTATAATTAGAATATTCTTCACAGTTACAATATTTTAAAACTTCCCCTTAAAAAGAAGGGTATTCAATACAACATCATTAGGAGAGAGAGAGGGAAACAACATCATTAGCATATGGAACATTAATTGGCATATCTACAAATCATCAAAATGTTTTCTCATCATCAATAAAATCATCATTCACAGCATGGATATGGAATAACATCATCATTATTATCTACATCAACATCAATTAGCATAACGCTAAGGAAACAACATCATCAACACCATCATTAACAGTATGAGGTTAGTACAACATCATCAACAATAACACGAGGCTGATACAACATAATCAACAACAACACGAGGTTGATACATCATCATCAACATCAGTACGAGGTTGATACATCATCATCAACATCATCAACACGAAGCTGAGATAACAACATCATCATATAGAGACTGAATGAGGCAGGTGCAACAACAACATTTTGTTGTACTTTGAAATACCATCCTTACTAGACCTTCAGGATCTTCCCAGGAATCATAAGATTCCCAAGGATATAAAATCCTAATGGAGATACCACATGGTACTCTGATAAACTGTCATTACCGGACCATCGAGATCTGCCTCAGAATCAAAGGATTCCCTAGGATATAAAATCCTAGTGGAGCTACCACTACTAACCAGAAGTGGCATATGCATGCACAGGTACTCTGACAGACCATCCTTACCAAACCTTTGGGATCTATATAGGGATGATCAATCCCCTAGGATATAAAATCGTAATGGAGCTACCTATTATTGGTCAAGACACCATAGTATAATCAACATCAGTCCCCCTTTTGAGGGAGGTCCTTTCGAACTATACCAGGCTTGTCTCAAAAGTGTTCAAACTTTACATGATATAGAGGTTTGGTCAACACATATGAAACCTTCTCATATGTGCCATCATATTGGATCTTTACCGATCCCCTCTGCACCATATCACAAATGTAGTGATATCGGATCTGTACGTGCTTCAACTTATCTTGGAGCACTATGTTCTTCTTCATCTTTATACAACTTTGGTTATCACATAGAAACACAGTGGCTTCCATCTCCATATCGAGGAGACCTGCCAAACAATTGTGAAGCCATATGGCTTCAAAAATGGCGGAATATGCTGCAATGTACTCCACTTCTGTCATGTTGAGAGAAATATTGGATTTCTTCCTGCTCTACCATGAAGTCAGTGCTGACCCTAGAATGAAACAAGATCTTGAAGTGTTCTTTCTATCAGAAACACTTCCAGCCCAATCTGAATAAGTATAACCAACCTGTCTAAATTCATGATCTTGAGTATAACAAAAACCAAAGTCCAACATACCCTTAAGGTATCTCATCACATGCTTTGTAACTACAAGGTGAACACGTATGGTATCTTCCAGATATTGACTCAAGGTATTCATAACAAATCATCTATCGGGCCTGACATTCATCAGGTACATCAACGAATGAATAATATGTCTGTACATAGTAGAATCAACTAATTATGGCAAAGTATCAACCAGGATATTCAACTTTGTTTCCATTGGTGTATTCATGGCTTTACATTCCAACATATCAAACCTCTTTAGTATTTCAACTACATACTTCCCAGGGCTAAGGAATATCTTCTCTCAGGGAGCTGCCAAATTTCAAGGCCTAAGAAATAATGCATCAATCCTAGTTCTTTCATCTCAAATTATGTAGCGAGCTTCTTCTTACAATCTATGATGAGCCTTTCTTTTCCAGTTAAGAATACGTTTTCCACATACAACAAAAATATAACTCGATCATCATTCATAACCTTGAAGTAAAGGTTAGAATTATATTTACTCTTGTTAAAGCCTAATATCATCAACAAACTATAAATTCTTCCATACCAAGCTCTAGGAGCTTGCTTCAACCCATACAAATCCTTCTTCAACCTGTAGACATGAGTTTTTCTATCTTCAAATTCAAACCCTTGTGGTTGTTATGTATACACTTCTTATTCAATAAAATCACTTAATAAGGCTTTTTTCAAATCTATCTGATGTAACTTCCACTTCATATTGGTAGCAAGAGCTATGATTGTTCTGATAAAAGTGTATCTGGCTATAGGAGAAAACGCCTCTTCATAATCAATGCCTTCCTTTTGAGAAAATCCACAAGCTACAAACCTTGCTTTATGTTTTTCAATACTTTCATCTGTAACATGTTTTATATTGTATATCCATTTGGAAGATACCACATATTTGTTCTTTATTCTGAGAACTATTTCCCATACATCATTATTTATAATGGATTGATATTCTTTTTTCATGACATCCACCCATTCTTTCTTATGAATGGCTTCTTCAAAGAAAGTACTCTCCTTTTCTATGAGATCACACATTAAGGCCATATAACTAGAGAATGACTTATGTTTCTTGCTTTGTCTCATGGTTCCTTCTGGGGTATCATACTTCTTTTCATATTGAATGAGTTCCCTTTCCCAAGTTGGCTTTATCCTGTGAGAGATCGACATTTGAGGAGGTTCTTGAGATTCTGTCATATCATGATCTTATGGAATCTCATCATAATGGGTAACTGTAACTTCCCTCACTGGTTCTGCAAATATAGGAGCCACATGTTCTTCTTCATATACTTCTTCAAGATGGCATCTCCTTGATTTATTTAGCATTGCATCTTCATCAAAAGTTACATATCTATTGATCTCAATATGATGGTAACCTGGTATCTAAATTATGAAGGCCTTAGAGACCTTACAGTATCGAACAAAGATTCCCTTCATTCCTAAAGGATCAATCTTGGTTCTTCTTTCTTTCGGAATGTGTACAAACACTGGAAAACCAAATATATTGAGATAGCTTAGTTCTGGCTTCATTCTGGAGAACATTTCTTTGGGGTTTTTGAATCGAAGTGCACTATGGGATAATCTGTTTTGGACATACATTGTTGTTCTTGTTGCTTCAACCCATAAGTGCATTGGAATATCTTGATCATGGATCATAGTCTTCAATTCTTCCATTATAGTTCTATTTTTTGTTTTTGCTACACCATTTTGTTGAGTATTATAGGGAGTGGTGAGCTCCCTCTTAATCTCGACATCTGATCCGTATTATTTTTGGCACGAAATGAGAGAAGAGATATAATAAAGAAATGTACATATATATCTCGGATATCCAATAATATAACATAAATGTATCAAACATGAAACCATAAACACAGAGATACAGTAATACATGATTTTCTATTAATGAGCAAAAATGTAAAAAGAATGTAAAAATACAGAGTGAAAGACTCGCTAGAATGGTGGCATCTTATCTCTGAGAAGAGATGTGACCCTTAATCACATTCACAACAATATTATCTTACAGTGAGGCTCCAAAGGAATTTTTATCATATATAAATCCAAAACCCTAACCCTGGAAGATGAAAAGCCAACAGTTTTGTGGACGTCGTTTTGGGTAGTTTGGTGTATCAACTTCTCAGGGGCATAACTTTGGCATATGATCTTTGTTTGGGGTGCACGATAGCTCATTAGAAAGGGATCGTGAAGGATATTGATTTTGGGGGCTTAATCAGAGGCTTTTTCTGTCATTGAGAAGATTGATATCGGAAACCTTCATTTAGGCCTTCAAAATGGTAAACATAGTAAATTGTCAAATTTTCCATAAAATTGTTTTGAGCCAGGTGGAAAAGGTGGGTGGCCACTAATATCCACCTAGATCAATCGTACCTCCTTAGGAATAAATGGTATCCATTTCATTGAGTTCCCGAGGGAGAGGGAAAAGCGTTTGTTGAATCTGCATCTTGATGAGTTGCTTGCCTTGTTGGAGAAGTTGGGTTGCTTATCTTGTTGAAGGTTGTCATGAACCTGTGGTTTGAAGAGTTGCACCTTTCTAACCAATCTGGCTACATGATAGTCTTGTGTGAAGAAATAATTTTTACACTTTGTTTCAATCTTGTCGACCTGCTTCTGTTGGATAGAAGGTGCTTGAACTAAGTCTGCAGTTGTGTTCTTTTGTTCATGCTTTGAACAGACTATGAAGAAGTTGAATTTTGTAGTATGAGATACTACGTTGCGACACTGTTTAGGTGGGAAAAGAGTCAGAATTACCTCTGGTATCCTATATAGATGACCCCCTAGAGTAACAATGGGACTATGGGGTTGAGACTCATAAATAACATGGTGCTTCCACATATATGGCTAGCCCAAGAGAACATCACAGACATCTAGAGGGGAAACATCACATAATACCTTTTCCTTGAAGGGTTGGATGTCATATGAAAATCGACATTGTTGGATGTGTTATGAGGAAAATCTCTCTATGGCTAGGGGTAAACCATAACAGACGGAAATGACTACAGAAATCAACTCTAATATCATATATGCTATCTAAGAAATATGATAACACGACAATATAAATATCCTACCTCGTCCAAACATTCGATGAAGTCCACGATTAAGCACTTGACTCAAATAAATACACCTGGAACTTATCCTCAACAACCAGGAAACACAAGCATATGGTGATAATATATAATGTTAGCACATTCTATAGTATAATCCATCAACATTCATAACAAATATGGCCATGGAATAACAATTCAAATATTTTAAAGATATTAATTGGACGAGAAAAGAGTATTTATATTAAAATGTAATCAATAGAAGTGAATGGATTACAAACTTTCGTGCCAACATGGTTCGACACTGATAAAATAAGTCCCTTTCAGCTGGGCCTCCACCACTTCAATATCCCACCAAAGGCATGCTCATATAAGAGAGAAAATGAGGTTCTCAATCAAGTAGGGAAGAGCTTGGGGCTAAACAATGTGTCTAGAATTAAAAGGATAAAGGGATGCAGACTCAATATGAAGTGAATAATTTTTCCAGAGTAACTTTTCTCTCAAAGTTGAATTCTTCTCCTCTTTTCCATAGCTTGTATTTGGCCCATTTATAAAATTCAAGTGGAACTGAAGGGTCGAGTCAGAATGTTTCAAGTATATGAAAGGTCAAGGATCATGGATCTCGTGATGTGACATGGAAACCTGACACCATTTTTTAATTTTGGGCACACAACCTTATGTACGTAGGTTGTAATTGTTAAACCTATGTATACACATGTTGTATAATAGGTAGGGTGTGTATATGTGGAAAAATATTGTTTTTAGCTTTGGGATTTGCAAAAATGGACTTCTAGTCTGCATAGGGAAATGGAAAAAAGCCTTCTGAGAAAATTTGCATAGGGTGAGGAAAATCTTGCTATAACAGATTCCCCCTAACGTGTGAGGTCAGAGGAGTATCTTTGATGGCCGAAATACATTATAATACCCAGAAGTGGAGTGTTGGTGAAATTATATGCATAATATATTACCAAACATAAATTATTAACCAGGATTCGTAATCAGTAGAGTTGATGCACTATATGTGCTGATAAAAGATAGGTTCCCATGTATGATGAGTATATCATAAGGAAGAAACACTCAGTAACAAAATACTTTGTTTTGGAATATCTAAATGCTTCACACAACTTCAAACCTAGAAGATAAATCTCATAGTAAAAATCTCAAACAAACACTCAATTGAAAAGGCTCTTCTTTAGATGACAAGTATGTTCATTATAGGTTCATGAAATGGAGAGATGAACTTAGATCTTTATTCCTGTAGCAATCAAATTCACATAACAGTTGATAATGCACTCTCTTTACTCTTGAAAAAGAAAGCAAACATAAGCTTATCAATTCCAATCAAACCTTATTTAATACAAGAAACAATCAATATGATTGAGAGACTTCATTATATGGTGCATGAAGGTGAGAGATCAAGTCTGATCTCATTTCCTGTAACAACTCACTTCAAACTTGAAAGAAATTCTTATCTAATTCTGCACAGTCTTCAAAATCAATTGATGCATCACAAACATAAATTTAATACAATCTTGCAATCTTGCAATTCTAGAAAATTACTTCATTTCTACACAGGAAACATAAGTTTTAATGAGATGTTCCATTCGTTGGCTTATGTAATGTGAATGATGGGCTCTCAACTTTTCATGTATTGCCACACTGTGCAATCAATTCTAATAGTGAAATAAAAAAAACAAGTACAAGAAATAGAAATCTATACTAATAATTTACAATGAGCTTACCAAGATGGATCAGTGGCCCTTGCTGATGCCAACATGGAATATTTTAGATCAGTTGATTCTAAATGCTAAAATACACACAGGATCACTAAATTCAAACTTTCATTGATCTTTAGCAAATGAATTTACAAAAGGACTCTGCTCAGAAATCCAATCTGCAACATAGTAATTCATCCTCCTTCAAGCACCAATATTACAACATAACAATTCATTCCTTCTCAGTACTCCTTAATACATATTTATACAAGGAAATTCAATGGGGATAGATCATAAAAAATCCTCCAACTCATAATTCGTTCAAACTGTTTATGCACAAAATTTGGGTTTTTCACGAAATAATAAAATTCGGTTTAAAGATCCTTTGATATCTTTCTATCCATTGTGAATTTTTAGAAATTATTTATGGGTTTTGTATCTGGATAGATTCTATGAAAACCCATTTGATGGTTTTGTAATATATGCTTCCATATGCACGAAAATCAAGGCGCAATATGGCAGTTTAAAAATATTTGATGATTTTAGGCTAAATTGTTCCCTTGAGCTAGAGGTCCACACGTGTGATATATGGGTATTATGGAGCATAAAAGGGCATGAAAACGCCTCTTTGGACAAAACCCATGTCCCAAAACTTTTAGATTCATCGTTATCTGCCCGAAAATTGAGGTGAAAATCCAGTACCAAAATGATGGTACCAGAATCCTGTAGGTAGGGGTTTAGTACCGAAACACACACAGTCGCAACCCTGAGTACCAGATTAGGTGCAAGGGAAGTACTATAATAGTGCAATACATGTGTTGATATCGGAATAGCGCAAGACAACTGATGGTATTGAAATAGCGCAAGACAGGTCCTGGTACCGGAATAGCACAAAACAGGTGTTGGTATCAGATTAGGTGCAATATTAGTACCGAATCAATGTTGTGCAGCTCTGTTGGTACCGGATCAATGTTTTGTGGCTCTGTTGGTAGCGGATCAATGTTGTGTGAGTAATGGAATGTGTTATAGCTCTAGTACCAGAATAGTGAGGTACTGGATCAAAACTACTTAAGAGTCAAATGATTAGGATCATACAAAATCAAACATTTAATCGAATTAACTCAAGAAAACTAAACAAATCATGCCTTAATCATAAGTTACCTCTATATGCATATGGATAAGGTCATCAAGTGTATTTGTGGAAGAAACAATCAATTATATACACATAGCATAGGTAAAATAGGCTCAGATAGAGGGTAATATAGGGTAATAAAGGTGTCAAAATGGAGACTCAACATGGAGTAATGGAGACCCAACTGTGCAAATTAGTTTCTCATGATAATATTACAATCTATACTGACTTTGTGCACATGGCTTCCAATTTGAATTACACTGCATATCCATGTGAAAATATACCAAACAATTGTTTGTGGCTGAGTAGAAAATACAAAGGTGGATACATGCCAAAGGTTGTCATAGTCACGAACAAGGCCCAGTAAAACTAGTCTCAAAATCAATATGAAGATATATATATACAATGGAATACAATATGATCTCCCATGATCACTGAAGTCACATAGGTACTGGTCCAATGAAATATAACAACAACTCATGAAAGTTGCGACTATGAACTAATTTCTTCAAGCCTTCTACACGATCTGCCAAAGGTGCAGGTATACAGTGTGTGAATAAAGGAGTTGATGTCGAACACAATGAGACTTCATTTGATTATTGGTCATTAAGCTATATCATTAACAAACGAAAGACAAGCTACCGATAATGAAAGTAGGTATCAAGTCATCGAGTACATTCTTACAAGTGTGAATAAAGGTGTCGAGGTCGAACACTTGAACAATCCATCGATTAGGATACATTGATGTATTCCCAACTGTCGATGGTGGGAGAACCTCCCACTAATGACTGCAAGCCTCTAGGTACTCATAGGACTCTAGGTTTCGTTTCCAAAATATATGGGCTAAAGTTGATGGAAGGAAACCTGCTGAAAGGAGAGAATTGAGACATCTCTCATTATTCAGCATGAGGTACAAAGCAACAGCTTCATGATTTGGAGGAAATCAGATGAAGAACATGTTCATGAACCAACGATCATGTGCATCTTTCATGTGTGCTAGATGCTAGCGGTACAGGAAAAAGACCCTCTGAATAACAACCAATAAGAAAAAATGATGACAAAGGAAAGGAAACCACCAATAAGGATAATTCCATCCAAGACACTGCACGAATCCCAATGTGTGAATAGATTTATTTCCATCGAACAAAAGGGAAACCACCCAGTCAGTGACCAATGATGAAATGTCGACTGTTGAGTTCAAGGTTACCTACCAATGAGGAGAGTAGAACCAATGTGCACAATAGGACTACAACTTCATGTAAATTCATTAGCTATGAGGAATGGATGACACCGGTTGATAGACATCATTTGAACAAGAGCATGGGACATATGGAAGACTCTGGCAGCATAGACTCAATGATGAAACTTTGAGATGCAAGAGGAATCGATCAAACTCTCCATAGGGACTAGAAGAGTAACCAGTTGGGGGAGTAAACTCCATGTAATGAGCTCAACTTCCTAAGGTCATGATAAAACGAAAAAATTGATGACAATTGGACTCAAAAATTGTGTTCTATGTTCAAAGGCAAAACGATTGCTGCCAATATAAGATAATATTATTTTCCCACCCATATATATTTTTTTTTCATAGTCAAATGAATGCTATGATACAGAGGAGGAAATGAGTGTCACAAGTAAGAAACTAGTTCCAACAGTGGAGCATACCTATGCTCAATGCAAGGAGGTTCATGCAGGAGATGGACACTTGGGGGAATTTTTCCTCTTGGGTATAGGGTGTCAAGTTGGAAAGGATATAATCAAGGCTCTGCTTGGATGATGATGCAAACTGCTGAGGTGAATGGTTTATAACTCAAAAGAGAGAAATGGTAATACGCTCAATACTGAAAGCAAGAGAATGGGATGCAATTACAACTTAACACAAAAAAATGTCCTTTCTCATAATCTTAGTCTACTTGGTTTTAAAAATGGATAAACTTTCACCAAATAGATGTCCTTTCAAATCCAATTTATGAGTCTGAAAGAGACAAGTTCACTCGGAAATATTTTTTCTTTTTGAGAAATTCAGAAAAGATCTTAACCAAGACTCGCGACCTTTCAAATCCAATTAACGAGTGTGAAAGAGACAAGTTCAGTAATAAATCTTTTTGTTTTTTAAAAGAGTCAGAAAAGAGCTTAAATGAGACTCGACGATGTTGTTCTAAGCAACATATTATGGGAGAGGCCAATTCTCTCATGTAGGACTTCTATCGAAAGTTAGCAACCCACATATAGTTGACACAAGCTTGGGAAAACCCAAATCTTTCCAAGTTGAGGAGGATAAAATACTTGCAGAGGTTACCTTATCTACAATATATCGAAGAATGCCCCTTATTTGGAAAGGTGTAGAAGAAGGAAGTTGAGGCTCCACAAGATAATTCTAATCAAAGGAAACCACCCTAGGGCTTTGAGGGAGAATGCTTGGAGAGACTAGAATGATTCCTTGTTCATAAGGTACAGGACTATAAATGATAAGGACATGGTCAAAGGATGCATCGCCCCACAAAAGAAGAGTGGGATTGACCGAAGATTGCATCGACAATTTCACTTCCTTAGGCTTGTCACTCTCTAAGAGAAGAGTGGGATCGGTCGAAGATTGTATTGACATGACCACTTCTTCAACTGTTGGTTGAATAGGATGTGAGAAAACAAGGTCAAGAGATGAATCACCCCAAAAATAGGAGCGGTGTCGGCTGAAAATTGCATTAAAATGTCCATTGGTTGAACATGATATGAGACAACAAGGTCAAGAGATGCATCACCCCCAAAATTAAGAGCGGTATCAGCTAAAGATTGCATCAGCATGACCATTGTATCAACCAAAGAAGTTTGGGAAACCAAAGATGACTCAAAACCTGAAGGGCCCCTAGGCGAGGACCACTCTTCTTGTACCACAACAATAACAGTGCACAAATGAGTAAGGTGATCTCCTTTGCAAATCCTACAAAGGAACATGGGCTTATGTCTTACACGTCTAGGATTCTCAATCATATGAATGCACCCATCGTCACTCACAATGGCCGATGACTTGCTCTCAGTGTGACTAGCAGAGGCTGGTGGTTCATCCCCCACATGATGTACAAAGGTTGGCAATGATTCTTCAACATGGCTAACTAGAGTTGGAGATGTGATGTCAGTATGAATCATGGAGACTACATTTGTGCCCCCAACATGACTTGCAGTGACTGGTTGCTGGTCTTCAACATGTCTTGCATAGGTTGTCGACCAATCTCCAACATGACTAGAAGATTTTTGTGATGGAATTCCAATACGACTTGCAGTGACTGGAGTGGTGACGTCGGTTAGTTGTGGAATTTAAGTCCAAGGTCCCTAGAAGGACTAGTTTTGAGATATTGCGAGATCAAAAGGATTCTAGTCTACACCCTATCCCTTCTTAGAAAGGTAGTATCCTCCACTTAATTGGTCCATAGAGGTTTTTACAGGCATCATCATCGAAGCATATGTCTGTGAAGAGACAAAGGCGTGACAAGGGTTATTCATGTGAGGATATATATTTCACCCATACGAAGGGGTTTCATGAAGGGGGTATCCCATACCATAAAACCAATTCCCTCCATATGAAATAACGGAGGATAAATGGAGGCCCACCATGGGAAGAGTGTTCATAGGAACTAGAATAGCAGATGAGGGATACATGGATGGGGTTTAATATGTAGATTAACCACCCATTTGAGCATTGGCTCCTGGAAGGATGAAGCCAGGATTGGATCAATAAGAAGGGAGATTCCAACCTCCCACGGTGAGAGTCGGTTCAAGGATATGCCTTCTATCAAATGAATATGTAGACAGCGGAGCCATCGTGCCCCCAGATCCAAATCCAGGATTCATATAAGCAGGTGAGGGAAAGTATGGAAAGGGTTAAGGCAGGTTTGACATATCAAGAGGAAACTGATTATATACCCAAGGCATTGACTGAGTATCATAATTTTTCATACCATTATTATTCACGGACAAATTCGTCCCCATGAAATGAGCGAATGTCATGGGGGAGGTGGCATTAAATGAGGGAGCCAAAGGGACTCCACTATCCATGATAATGAAAAATCATGACATAATACAAAATCCTAAGGTCAACTAATAATCAAAGAGAACACCAAAATAAAATGAAAAAAAGGCCAATATGCACACAAACAGGATAAAGTGAGTGAAAGTGGCCTCCCTCCATAAAGTAAGTATGCCTTGCCCAAGAGGGGCCTGATACTCCTTGCTAAATATAGGAGGTATCAAAATCATATATAAGGGCCCTCATGGGATTAACAACTAGTCGGTCAGATCCTCCCGGAGAGGTAATCCTCCATAAAGGCTGTGTCATGTCTGATCCTTATCTAACCCAGGGTACCTCCAGAATAAACCCTACAAGTAACCTATGTGGTACCTATGTCAATAAACTAAGAAACCACAATATAATTGATGCACATGTGAACAATTGCAAGTCAGGTCCACCGTATGGGCAGCGTAACAAAGCCAAAAACCTCAAAAGAATTGCCTCTCACAGAGGTAGAGGTACTAGCAAGATCCCCATATACGAATAGATCCCCATAAATATATCTGACTCTAAGAAGTTATTGGGGAGATATCCCCTCAACCAACCTCATGTGACCTTGTGCTTATCTTCAGTGTAAGCGGAGCTTCCTGACGTCACCAATTATACAATGGATTTCACCACTCCCTTAGTCAGACACATGTGTTGATTTAAAATCCTTGGAGAAGTTTACTCACAAAATCCTATTCCAAGGTTCTAAATCCTAAGCTAGTTTGTGCACCCTAGAAAACAAAATTGTTTCTAATCATTTTTAAATTATCAGCATTTATTTTCGTGGCCTTGATTACTGATAAAAGGTGCGGTCATGAAAATAATGATGTTATGACTCAACAAGTAAAATAAATGAATATGATTAAAATGAAAAGTCCTAAATTCAATTCCCAATAAATGATAAGTTTTTTAAAATGCAATTTTCAATTTAGTTCTACAATTCCAAATAAGATGCAATATTTTTATACATGTGCTAAGATCATTGATAATAACCCAAAAGATCAAATTCCAACAATGTAAAATGCCTAATATTTTTTTATTTTCAATATAAAATAATGAAAATGCAAAGACTGAACAACAACTTGATATAAAGAATTCTACTATATGTAAACATAGACAAACCAAGTAGGATATCAAGAAGAAAACACCTAGCCCAAGATGCAAGGACAATCAAATGAAAAGGATGATGAGAAAGGAACCACCCAAAAATTCAACCAAAGAAAGGTTTCCTATCATTCCACATACACTTAATAGTCATTACAAATACCCAAGAAGACTCAACAACTGTCAAAACTTACCCAACAAACATCAAACCCAGAAACCAAGAAGAAAAAGATGATGTATGTGACTATTTAGGAGAAATATGTGTATATATGCCTCTTGCAGAAGGAAAGCATGCATATGTATGCGAATGTTGGGTAAAAACCTATGTATATGTGTTAAAACATAAATAGGCTAAGAAGAAGGTTAAAAAACTCATACTTAGAATGAAAAGAGGTTGTTAAGTAATCAGACGACAAGAAACTCAATATTAATGAGAGAAATCAAAGGAAAAAAACACTCCAAACACCGAAAAGAAGATTTTATCCCTAGTATGGTTGTCAATTTTGTTATGAGGAAAATCTCTCTATGGTTAGGGGTAAACCACAACAAATGGAAATGACTGCAGAAATCAACTCTAATATCAGATATGTTTTCTAAGAAAATATGCTAACAAGACAAGATAAAGATCCTACCTCATCCAAACGTTCGATGAAGTCCATCGCTGAGTACTTGAATAAAAGAAATACACCTGCAACTTGTCCTCAACAACTAAGAAATGTAAGCATATGGTGATAATATATAACGTTATCACATTCTATAGAATAATCCATCAACATCCATAACAAATATGCCCATGGAATAACAATTATAATATTTGCAAGATATTAATTGGACGCTAAAAGAGTATTTCTATTAAAATGTAATCAACATAATTGAATGAATTACAAACTTCCCTCTCGGCATAGTTCTGAACCGAGAAACTAAGTCCCTTCCAGCTGGGCCTCCACCACTTCAATCCTCCACCAAAGGTAAGCTCATATAAGAGAGACAGTGAGGTTCTCAATTGAGTAGGGAAGAGCTTGGGGGATGAACAACGTGTTCAGACTTAAAAGGATAAAGGGATGCAGTCTCACTATAAAGTGAACAATTTCTCCAGAGTAACTTTTCTCTCAAAGTTGAATTCTTATCCTCTTTTCCATAGATTGGATTTGGCCCATTTATAACCTTCAAGTGGAACTGAAGGGATGATTCAAAATTCTTCCAGTATATGGAAGGTCAAGGATCATGGATCTTGTGACATGACATGGAAACCCGACACCATTTTTTAATTTTGGGCACAAAACCCGATGTACGTGGGTTGTAGTGGTGCAACCTGCATATACACATGTTGTATAATAGGTAGGGTGCGTATATGTAGAAAAATATTATTTTTATATCTGGGATTTGAAAAAAGGGACTTCAAGTCTGCATAGGGAAATGAAAAAAGACCTTCTGAGAAAATTTTCATAGGTTGAGGAAAATCTTGCTATAACAAGATGACACAAAGATATAGTCACTAGTGAAGCCACCCGATGTTGTATGGTTGCGAGTGTGGTGTTGTCAACAATCCCAACTGTTTGATGACCTCTGCTGAGATGGGGTTCTTCTGGCTTCCTCTATCAACAATAAAATGCAGTGGGGTCCCCTTCACCCACATCTGTGAATGAAAAAGGTGCTCCCCCTCTTTAGGATCTATTGGTTCTTATGGTTGAATTGTTGTGGTCGTGACAATAGCAGTGGGTTCTGCGTCGATGATCTATCTTCTATCAGTATTTTCTTAATCATATTTTGAACCAAGGGTCGGCTCCTTGTCTTTGATCTCGTCCACCAATGACTATTTTGAGTGACATTCACTGTTGTTGTGCCAAGGGATTTTGTGGAAATCACACCATTTTCTAGTGTCCTTCCTCGTATTTCCATTACCCTTATTTTCCTGTGGCTTGGAATGGTTTTATGAAGGCTGGTTGTTAGGGTCGTATTTACCATACTTGGGTTGTTGTTTATTTTCAGACCTAAACTCCCGCTTGTTCTGGTGCTTAAATTTTTTCTCGATTTTAACAACATATCGATAAGCAACACCGAGTGATGAGATTTCCATAAAATACATTTCATTTTGGATGTATCTATGTAGATCCCCACAATATTTTAGAACCGAATGTCACTTAGAGTCTTTGATACCCATCTTGGTGTGCAAGGAATGAAAGGTATTGGTGAACTCTGACACTTCTTTTCCCCTCTCTTGATGCATCGTAGTCCATCTCATGTACTGGTCTTCATAGTTTCCAAGAGGGTAATATTGTTCCTTGATCGCATCCACAAAAAAATAACAAGTGGGTTCGACCCCATATATTCCAGACTCCTCGATGGAACTTTTATCTAAGTAATTTTCCCACCAATTCTTGATGTGGGGGAAATCCTTAATAAGTGCGAAGGGGATATTTTTCCCATCGGAGAAATTGTGAACAAAGAAATAACCTTCTAGAATATTTAACCATTTTTCTAGGGCATCCGCATCTATTCTTCCTTCAAATACTAGAATATGAAAATTAAGTTGTACCTTGAAAGGAGAGATGCTTCCAAAGTGGCCTCTTGATGAAGATGTGCCTGCTACTATCGGCAGGCATTGAGGATGTGTGAAAAATTCTCCATCATTTCGTCCCTCTCTCGCGTGAGAGCTTGCTGAAGAAACAAATGAATAGAATCTTTTTCTCTGTCATTTTTCTTTTCTTCCGCAATGGAGGGTTCCTTGGGAGTGAGAGAGAGATTTTCCTCAATAGATACAAGATAGACACCCAACTTTCTATACTCATACCAAGTCGAGGACATGCATTGAAAAAATATCAAGAGCAACTTTCTCTGATACCACTGATCTAGATTATTTTCGACACGAAATGAGAGTGGAGATATAATAAAGAAATGTACAAAGATATCTCAGATATCCAATAATATTAAAGAAATGTATCAGAGATGCAACCATAAACTCAGAGATACACTAATACAAAATTTTCTATTAATGAGTGAAAATGTACAAATACGGTAAAAATATAGAGTGAAAGACTCGCTAGAATGGTAGCTTATCTCTAAGAAGAGATGTGATGGCTACTTGCATTCGCAAGAAAAATATTTTACAATGAGGCTCCCAAAGAATTTTTATCATAAATAAAATCCAAAACCATAACAACGGAAGATGAAAAGCCAACAATTTTGTGGACCCCATTTTGGGTAGTTTGGTGTATCAACTTCTCTGGGGCGTAACTTTGCAATACAATCTTCGTTTAGGATGCACGATAGCTCGTTGGAAAGGTATCATCAATGAGATTAATTTTGGGGGCTCAATGAGAGACTTCATCTCTTGTTTGGAATCTCTATCTCAAAAAACCTTCATTTAGGCCCTCAAAATGGCCCCGGAAGTTAAAAACTACTAAAAGTAGTAAATTGCCAAAATTGCTAGAAAATTGTTTTGAGCCAGTTGGAAAAGGTGGGCGGCCACTGATATCCACCTAGATCAACATCTATGAAAAATATTGAAAATTATTTGGAGGTATATTCTCCTCCATTATCTGACCTGATTAACTTGATTTTTCTTTCAGAGAGATTCTCTATCAAGGATTTGAATTCCTTGAATTTTCCAAATACTTCCTCTTTTGATTTCAAGAAATAAACCCAAGTATTGCGAGAATAGTCATCAATAAATGACACATAGTATGCATACCCACTAAGAGAGGTTGATGACATTGGACCACATACATTTGAGTGGATGAGCTCCAAGATTGCTTCTACTTTATTGTTGCTCTTTGGGAAAGGATTCTTTATGTTCTTTCCTTGTTTACATCCCTTTCACATACCTTCATGATCAAACTTGATCTTTGGTAGACCTGTAACTACCTTTCTTACATATGGTAAGGCTTTGTAGTTGATGTGAGCTAGTATTCTATGACAAAGTTCACATGGAATCTCAGTGGAGTGAGTCAAGGTTGCATCTGAGTGACTTTTTAACTTATACAAGCCACCTTCTTTTGTTCCAATGACAATTGAATCTTCTATGGTTTTCCCTTTAGTCCTCGTAAGAACTTCACCATATATGAATGAAACCCTGAAACCTTTCTTATATAAAGTTGAGATAGAAAGTAATTTGTTTGTCTAACCTGGTACGTATAGTACATCCTTCATTTTAATCGGGGTCCCTGAATCAAGTTTGTAGGTGGGTTTTCCCACTCCTCTAATAGGGTAGTGGTAATCATCTTCGAGTCTAAGTTTCCAGGGAAAGTTATTTTTTGTGAGGCTAGAGAGAATGTCTCTCTGATCTGTCATGTTCTTAGAGGCACTACTGTCTATGAGCCAAGTATCCTCTCCAGGTGTCACATATATTGAGAGGGAAGAAAATAAAACATAATCTTCAATCTTATCTTTGGTCATCTTCGTGGGTGGCTCATCATCTTCAACTTCATGGGAATGATGTATTTTGTTATTTCTC
This sequence comes from Picea engelmannii, assembly GCA_009831015.1. Lineage (NCBI taxonomy): Eukaryota > Viridiplantae > Streptophyta > Pinopsida > Pinales > Pinaceae > Picea > Picea engelmannii. Next base: position 85,464 of record ML807993.1, read on the forward strand.
TTCATGTATTCTTCCCTTATTTAAGGAAAATTATTAGAAATATGTCCCATATTATCACAATGATAACATTGATAAGAGGAGAAATCTTTTTCTCTTCTTTGACGCTTTTGAAATTTTTGGAATCTCCTTGGAGGGTGAGATTCTTTATGGAAGTGGATGAATATATTTGGAGAGTGAGATTCCTTATGGAGGTGGGTCTCCTTTTGGAAATGAGAGATTTTGTTTCCTCCTTTAGTATGAGCAGATAGGGCTCAGTCTTCATCCTTTAATAGTGTTTCGTCTCGGTTAGCTACCCTTGCTTCTTCTTGAACACATTCTTCCCACAAATTGTGAAATTGGATTTTCTCCTTTCTTGCATCGATGGTTTGGATAAAGGCATCCCAAGGTCTTTTGTTACCATTAAGAGTTGTCATGATGAGTTTATATTCATACAAATTGTATCTAATTTCTTGTAGTTTTTCTTTGAAATGAGTAACCCTAGAGAAATAGTCTTGAATTGCTTCTCCTTTCTGCATCTTTGTATTCTTCAATTGGGTTCTCAATTTCATCTTCCGGTCGATGTTATCTCCTTAATAAATTTTTGTTAGGGCATCAAACATATATTTTGGATTATTCTTATAAGACACTTGAGGGATCAAGTGATATTTAATAGAGTCTGCAATGATCCTTTTGGCTCTAACCATATCCTTCTTGTACTTTTTTTGGATGCATCTTCTTTGGGTTCTGGTACATTTTCCTTTATGAATTTGGCAAGATCATTCTCTTCAAGAATGAGTGTGATCATGTACTTCCAGAAATGAAAGTTTTCCACACCTTCTAACTTGTCAACAAGCTTGGTTCTTGTAGACATCTTGACCTGGAGCTAGGGAAATGACCAAAAAGTGAAAGTTCTCATAAAGTGAATCTGAACTTACCAGGAGATGTACTGGGCTGAGGCGAGTTGGTTGGAGCTTAATTTTCCAAAAAATTCCAAGTTTTACCCCTTGAAACTTGAATTGCACAAATCTGGACTGGTACCTCTAGTACTGGTTCTGGTTTCCTGGTTTTATGGTAACATCCAAAACTAGGGTTTGAATTTCCAGAGAAATTTTCCATTAAAAAAGTTCACTCAAGCTTCCAAAAGATGCGCTAGGGCAAGGTTCACTTCCAAAGATAGCATTTGGTCAAAAATTCATCTTTAGTAAAAAACCCTAATTTCCTTGTATGAAAACAACGACGTTTACATATACCCAGTGAAAATTTATCTATTCATTCAATCTCTGATACCATGTTAAATTTAGATATTTTATTAGGTTCTTTTCAATTTACTAGAGCATAACAACATAAGTAGGATCACTAAAAGAAACAAAAATCACAAGGTACACAACATTTTATCCTGGGAAACTCTCATGGGGGAGGAAACCCAAAAACAACTTCATCAATAATATATTTCCAATACAATGCCAAGACTAAAGACCAAAACACTAAAAAATATCCAAGACTGAGCATTCACCTCTCTCTCCTTCTTCTTTCAACTACAACTACCTCCAAAATATGCACACTTGTTGAGTGACTGATTGATTGAGTTAATGAGGTGCCATCCTCTCTTATTGATACTAAATGAGGGGCGCTAAGGTTATTTCTCTTCAACAAGTAGGGACGACTTCTTCCAATAGTGTTTAAAACCACTTTAATAAACCCTAGGGGCCGACTTCTCAATTACCACCATATGAATATGGTTTGACTAATCCACAAAATGGGATTTGGTCATACATAAGTCCCGACATGATCAATCCGCAAAAGGGGATTTGATCTATATAATAATAACTGAACTATAATTAGAAAATTCTTTGCAGTTACAATATTTTAACAATTCTAACACATGGCAATATGCTACACATCAATTAAATAAAAGGTGAGCATACTTTCATCCAAACCCCCAATAGAAATTTAAAGAAATTCCTTTAGCCTCATAGTTAAGGAAACCCCACCAATTGAAATTTTATTCATTAAGCATCTTACAAAGGAAAATAAATCACCCCCTTGGTCTCCATATGCATAAATCCTTCAAAATATTCATTATTATCTACCAAGAAAAAATTAAGGTCATTAAAATCCAATAATGTCTTGGGAATCATAATGTCTAAATAATGAGAGGGTACCTCAATTTCCTCTCTCTGTAAATCTAGTCTAGATTCCTTGGGATTATCCTAGGATGACACTTTAGTTTCCTCTATACCCTCAATGGTTAGAGGAAGTGATGATGATCCGGTATTAGATTTGGAGCATGTGCAACTGATTATTGAGCTAGGATATCCCTCTCCTAAAATTAATTGAAAGAAAACTAACTTAGATCCATTCTAACTCTGATTCTATCAAGAATTAAAAGGGACTAAATCCATTAATGTTCAATCCTTCCTCATGTTTTTCTACCTAAAAACAAATTCCTAATGCAATTTTTGAAATAAAGAAAGTCATTTTATTCGAAGGTGATATTTATAAATTACTTGGTTTTCTCACAATAATTGTGTTTTTAGTGTTTGTACATATAAAAAAGCATGATATAAATTTCAATGTATGTTTTGAGTTAGAAACATGAACTTGGCAATGAATTTTTGTTATGAACAAAGAACCTTGAAAATGATAAAAATTCAATGAATATAGTCCACTTCAAGGGGAAATCCTTCTTTTACAATATATTCAATTCACAATGCAATACATGATGATATTAAGACTATCTCTCCTTGTTATATATATAGGAGACAAATGGTACAATTATAATGAAAGGGTACAATGAAAGGTTCTGTCTTACCTACTAATATAACAAATAAACTAATAATGAATTCTTATCAAGGCCTTAACATAGGGGCACAAGGGCCTTAACATAGCCTCCCTATTTAAACAGGTCTTTCCCTCAAATCTTGTAATTGAGGGTATTTCTTCATGAACTGATCATTTTCCATTGTAGCTTCTTATAGAGCCATATTCTTCCATTTTATTAGGTACTCCATAATGGTTATATTCCAAGGAGATGGAGAACACACACACACACATATAACTTTTTCTCGTTCAAGAATCAACTTCCATTCTTCATCTAATTCTGAAACTTCTATTTTCATTGGCATAGTTTGTTCCAAAAACATTTTTAGTCGATATACATAAAATTTTGGGTTTTTATGTTAAGCCCTTATATTGGCTCATTACCCCTTAATTGGGGCATATTATATTAGTAATGTTATTTTATTTATGTCGGCTTTAGGCCATTAGTTGTAATTATACCTCTTAGTCTCCTATATATACCAAAGAGACATTTTCATTTTGAATCATCTTGTACTTGAACATTTAAGTGGGGTAAAAGGAGGTTTCCCCCTAGAAGAGGCTTATTATCTGAAATTATCTCTTTTTCAAGGCGTTGAGTACTTTTTCTGAGGTTTTTCTATGCTATATTGATATTTGGTTCTTAACATATGGTATCAGAGCTCAAGGTCTTGGGGTTTCGCTGCTACATCTGAGACACCTTGGATTTTTCACTATAACTTTTTTTCTACAACATTTCAGAAGGAATGGCTTGGAGGATATTTAGTAGATGGATCAAGGTACGTTGGGTTCAAAATTAATCTCTTGAGGCCTTATACTTTCAGAGATACAACCAGTACAAGGTAGGGTTCTGGAATCATCCTGAACTGAGTCATTGCAGAATTTTTGATATAAAAACTTCTATGTAACATTTCAGACCCTAAAATTTGGAGGCTATTTACATAAATTAGTAAAGTATCTATGATAAAAATTTCATATTCTGGGTCATCTTAAATTTGTAGATACACACTATGTAAGATAGGGTATCTGACTAGTCCTATTGACTAGTCTCAAGAAGGTGTTCAAGGTAAAACAATCATAACTTCTTCCTAGAGTATCCAAATTGAGTGGGACTAGTTTCATTGGATCTTGGACATTCTTTAGTATTTTTGGTGTGAGTTTCAGAATTTTATATCAATTATTTTGTGTGGGGCACGCTATACAAGTGATATCTCCTGGAAAGGACAAAAATCGACAAGTTGTGGGGAAGTTACCATAAATTCCACTTGGCACATCCAATTTTGATCAGACCTGTGGCATTGCAAAGAAGAAATATCAGAGAACTACATAAAATAAAGTTTCATACCCAGAAGGGCCAAAACTTGGGAGATACAACAAAAGAAATATTGTCTAGCAGAACCACCTCAAAATCAAGGTTCAAAAGTGATACTTGGCCAACATGCCACCAAAAAAGGGAACTTC
>ML807993.1:102434-135731 GCA_009831015.1 Picea engelmannii
TAAATATAAAGAAGCAATTCGTACCTTTTGTGTATGTGGCACATTATGGAGATCAAAGAATTGCTCCATATGAAGTATCCATGTGATTGGGTCCTTGCCATGAAACTTCCTCATATCAATCTTAGGAACGTGGTTGGTCTTCAAACCAAAGTTAGAGTTTCTCCATTCTTGATTCACCTTCCTTGTTGCCTCATCATGAATTTCATGGGATGCATTTTCACTTTCAGGTGTCTTCTCTGTTACGAATTTTTTCAATACTTCCATGATCTCCCCTTTTAAGCCATCCATCTTAGTATCCAACTTAGCTTCTATTGAATCCATGAACTTAGTTTCCATTGAATCCATCTTAGTATCCAACTTAGCTTCCATTGAATCCATCTTCTTTTGTAGTTCATTTATGTCCCTACGCATTTCTTCACCTTCATCAAGAGTCCAATTAGTATTTTCTGGAGGCTTATTTGGTGTAGAAGGTCCCTTTTTTGGTGGCATGTTGGCCAAGTATCACTTTTGAATCTTGATTTTGAGGCAGTTCTGCTAGACAATATTTATTCTGTTCTATCTCCCAAGTTTCGGCCCTTATGGGTACGAAAATTTCGTTTAGGTAGTTCTCTGATACTTCTTCTTTTCAATGCCACAGGTCTGATCAAAATTGGATGTGCCAAGTGGAATTTACGGTAACTTCCTCACAACTTGCTGATTTTTGTCCTTTCCAGGAGATCTCACTTGTATAGCATGCCCCACACAAAATAATTTATATAAAATTCTGAAACTTGCACCCAAAATACTAAAACCTATCCACAATCCAATGCAACCAGTACCACTCAATTTGGATACTCTAGAAATAAGTTATGATTGTTTTACCTGGAACACCTTCTTGAGACTAGTCAATAGGACTAGTCAGATACCCTATCTTACACAAGGTGTATCTACAAATTTAAGATGAACCAGAAGCTGAAATTTTTACCACAGATACCTTACTAATCTCTGTAAATGGCCTCCAAAGTTCAGAGTCTGAAACGTTACATAAATTTTTTTATCGTGAAAATTCTGCAATGACTCATTTCAGGATGATTACAAAACCCTATCTTGTACAGGTTGTATCTCCAAAAGTATAAAGCCTCAGGAGCTTAATTTTGATCCCAACGTACCTTGCTCCATATACTAAATATACTCTAAGCCGTTCCTTCTGAAACATTGTAGAAAACAAATTATAGCAAAAATTCCACGGTGTATCAGATGTAGCAGTGAAACCCCAAGACCTTGAGCTCTGATACCATATGTTAAGAACCAAACATCAATATAGCATAGAAAACCTCACGAAAATTACTCAATGCCTTGAAAAAGAGATAATTTCAGATAATAATCCTTTTCAAGAGGGAAACCTCCTTTTACCCCACTTAAATGTTCAAGTACAAGATGATTCAAAATGAAAATGTCTCCTTGGTATATATAGGAGACTAGGAGGTATAATTACAACTAATGGCCTAAAGCCGACATAAATAAAATAACATTAATAATATAATATGCCCCAATTAAGGGGTAATGAGCCAATATTAGGGATTAACATCAAGAGAGTATTCAAGTATTTCTGTGACACAAAATACTATGTTATATGATACCAAGGAAAACCTGGAGGTGAAAATTAAGAATATGTACATGGATTTGTTGATGTCTACTAGGCTGGATATCTAGATTGATGAAGGTCGACTAGTGGATATGTGTTAAAGATGTTTGGTGGAAAAATCAACTAGATGAGTAAGCAACAGGTGGTCGTATCCTTGTCAACAAAAAAATATAAATACATGGTAGCTGCTCATGGAAGCATATAAGAAGTATGGTTGCAACGATTGTGTTCATGAATCAATTTTGAGCATAGATCTATGAGGATAAGTTGCCAAATTCAAAGCTCAATATTTCTGGAAAATAACCCATCTTATCATTCCAAGACTAAGAATATTGATGTACAATACCATTTCATAAGAGACATAGTGGAAAGAAAAAATGTGTTGTTGGAGAATGTAGAAACATCGGAAAACATAGCAGGCTCTTTCACCACATGTATGAGTGTTTTCAAGTTCTCTTGGTGTAGAGGAGTAATGGGCATTGTTTCCTTGGGTCTATGAACGAAATTTACGAAATATCCAAATTTCAACAAAGAAGAAACCTAGTGGGAGAATGTTCGGTTGTTATATTTTTTGCAGTGAATGTCAAGTCGAGGTGCATCGACTGGTAGTGAAATTAGAGGGTTGAAGTATTCTAATGGGAAAAGTTGAATTCGAATAAATCGACAACAAGTGGAAGAGTTCAGCCAAAAATAGGTCAATATGAGGTCATGTGGAGACCGACTGAAGACCAAATGGATATTGACTGACATCTGAATGGTAATCTGACATGGTATTCGCTTGTAGCAGAATCTCGAGATTCTCGATATTTGTAGCCAATGATCTACATGGATTTGTAAGAATTTTGGGAACCTTTATTTAGGGTTTTTCCTACTATAAACCTTATAAATAAGGCGTGTTTTAATGTTGTAAAATCTAATTGTAGAATATATAACATTTAGATAAATCATTTTAGAGGTTGTTAATCATATAGATGTAAGATGAATTAACTCCACAATTTTCCTTGTGTAAATAAAGAAGGTATGGTGTTGATTTGGTCTTATGTGTGGACCAAGGTTAGGCATGTAACCTTTTATTTTGAATGAATAAGACAACAAGAGAGAAATACACTCAAGGAATTTTGGTTTTCTTGTTTGGGCTTCTAGGGAAAAATATTTGTGTACTATGTGTTTTCTTTGTCATTTTATTTATAGATTAAATATTTATTCCTCTCTTTTCTTAGGTTTAGTGTGTACGTTTTTAATTTCCTCACATGAAAAAACTTATGAATGTGAGAAGAAGGAAAATCTGACTCATACGCTAGTTTTCCAATCCTATGAATAATATTGTAGGGTCTATAAAAATTTAGAGCTAATTTCTTATTCTTGTTTTGCTTAAGAGTGGATTGCTTATAAGGATACAGTCTCAAAAATACCCAATCACCCTCAAATTGTCTTTCACTTTTATGTTGATATACTTGTTGTATCGTCTTGTTTTGCACCATTTGAAAGTTTTCCTTAAGAATTATAAAACTTGTATTAATATTCTCCATATGTGACTCTATTTCCTATACTTTGGACTTATCTTGCAAAAAGTATGAGATACTAGGAGTTGGATATCCATAAAGGGACTCAAATGGTGGCACTTTAGTAGATGTGTGATAGGTAGTATTATATCACCATTCTTCTAGAGGAAGTCACTTTATCCATTGATATTTCTTGTTTGAATAATAACATTATAGAAAACCCTCTAAACATTTGTTGACTATTTCTGTTTAACTATCTATTTGTGGATGATATGCTAAACTCATAGCTAGCGTTGTTCCACTCATATTCCATGATTTTTTCCAAAACCTTCCTATGAATTTCAGATCTCTTTCACTTACTATTACTTTAATAAGACCATAAAGTCTATGCATTTACTTCATGAACATGTCTTCCCCTTATATTTTTATATATGTACTTTAAATTCTTCAAAAATGTGAATATTTTAAGAGTCTATGAACGACCAGAAAAATGGCATCCTTACCTTCATATTTTCGTAACCCTATAATGAATTCCATTGATATCTATTCCCATATTTTATTATGTATGCATAATGTCTAAAGTAAACATGGAGATTTTACTATTTATCCTTTATTTCCTTGGATATCCTAACATTATCTTTCAATTTTTTTAATATGTTTCTTCATTCCTTCCCAAAAGAATTTTTTTTTGATCCTTTGATATGTTTTAAGGAACCTTCTATGTCTTGACATCGGAGATTCATGGGACTCCCTTAAAAAAAAGTATTCAACATTGATTGAGGGCATAAAATATTCCTCCCTTGTACCAAAGTATATCCCCATTCCACTTCCAATGTTCCATAGAATTCATCCATTCCTTTATACACTGTAATTTCATTTTAGTATTGTTTTCATTTTCATTCATGGCGATCTTCTTTCAGCCACATAGGAATAGAATCTGTAATAGACTATAATATTAAGGCCTCTTCTATTCTAGAGATATCATCTCCTACTACATTTTCCTTCCCCTTTTTGTATATTACTTCAAAGACAAACATTGCAATTTTGCTAACCATTTTTGTTTCCATTCTGAACATAATATTTTCTCCAAAAAATACTTTAGACTATCATGGTTCGTCTTAACTTTAAAGTGCCTCCCAATGAGATATTGTTGAAATTTTTTTATTGCATATAAATTTTCTTCCATTTATTTTTCATATGTATATTTCAACAAATATTTTCCCTTGAATTGTTTTCTTCTGAAATCCCATGGTCTCCCTTCTTGTGTTAATACTACTCCCATTTCTTGTCTTGATGTATCACATTCTACTATGAATATTTTACCAAAATTAGGTTTTTCCAAAAGTAGTGTAGAATACATGACATCCCTTAAGAGAGAGAATGTCAAAGTTTCCTTATCATTACATAAAAAATAATTTTTCTTTAAGAGAGATGTGAATGGGCATGAAAAAAAACCACAAAACCATAACAAGGTGCCATGAAACCATGCACAATTCTACATAGTAACTCACAACTACTACAAACCATGGCATCACTCATTTTGTAACATGACTAAGAGATGTTGGCAAGTAGAAATGCATTGACATATGGTGAAATATTAAACACTCATAGATATTTAGTTTCAATGTATTCATTGTTTTCACTATAATAAAAGAATATATTTCTGATCAATGTTTCTTGTGTATTTAGAAAATGACTTGGTGTCTGAACATTGAAATTGTTGTTGTTGTGTGGAAAGTCGACACTGTCGTGATTGGTCAATTTTTTTGGGCCAAAGATAACTTCCTTTTTATTTTAATTGAACCCGGGTCTGTACTGTGACAAAAGAATCAAAGAATAATACCACCAATCCTGCAACATGCAATGATGCACCAAACCATTGTCTATGGCTCACACAACAACCAATCGAAAAGAAAAATGAAGACAATAAGTTTATCCAAGTATTTTTTTTCTCAGTTCGGGTCCTACTTATTATGGAAGCGACTTCATAAGATCCTCATTGAAAATGTAGAAATGTAGCTACCAGAAGATCCTCATTGCAAATACAGGAGGAAATCAGTGTTTGCGTTATTCACATATCCCATGTGTGGTGATCTAAATCATGTGAAAATGATTTCTTGCAAGGTTGATGTCTTCTTGGTTAAGGTCGAGATGTTGACGAGAATCCTTGCAAGGAGTTGTGGGGCACTTAAATAATTGCAAATTGTGTTTCCCTAGCCATTGTCGCCACTGATATTTTATATGCGGGTAAGAATGAAGCCCATATGCATGAAGATCCAACTATCCAAACGAAGGAGGATCATGCCAGAAAGAAGAGTTGTGTGTGCCTCATTTTCCAGTGACTATAAAATTGCATCCAAAAATAAGTTGGCACATAGGATGCAGTTCACCATTTCATGCAATTTTCATGCAATTTTTCGTCGTGGATATTCCAATGAGCATTGGGTAAAAAATAAAATAAAAATAAAAAAATAAAAAATATCAAAAGAGGCATGAACTGTGAAGGATTGGTCACTGTTTTTTGGGCTCAAAGACTGTGGAATCTTGGAGCATAGACCTATGTGTGGATATATGTGCATTGACAACATGTGATTGTTTTAAAGAAAAGGCATGTGATCTGCCAAAGAGACCTTCACTGAGTTTGGAATGATTAATGAGAGCTTAATAATTTGTGTGATTACTGCATTTATGAGAATATTTACTTTGTGGTAGTCATAGTCTTTTTATTATTACATCCATGCAAGTTGTGCTTCTATTTTGGATTCTTTGTTGAAGAGATGGTTGCATGGAATGGAGGATTGTTTTGTTCATCCACATAAACCAAAGTTGATGCCCTCATCTCTATTTGTGGAAAACATACCTGGGTGGATTGATAATGAGAGACAGGAAGAGATGGTGCCTTCTCCCCCTCACCCTCTAGCAGTTCAGAGGGAGACATTGATCATATTGCTCCAATTGATCATGTTGATCCTATAGCTCCATTTGATGTTCCCAGAGATATTGTAGTAGATCATAGGTTGGAAGAGACCTACATGGGCTTGTCAGACTCTACAGGAGGCAGAAGGACATGCAAATCCTCATGGTACCTTTCGAGTAAGAAAGAGATCTTAGAGATATTCATGCTATGTTGTAGCTAAGAGCCACATCATTAATTTTCAGCCTTCCTGTTATGAGGAGGCAACTAGTCATCCAGTATGGAGAGATATCATGATGGAGGAGTATCAGTCCATCATGAAGAATGATGTGTGGGATATTGTTATGAGACCTGAAAGGAAGTCTATAGTGACTTCCAAATGGATCTACAAGATCAAACATACAGTTGGTGGGAGCATCTAGAAGCACAAAATGATATTTGTTGCTAGAGAATTCTCTTAGGTGGAGGGAATAGATTATGAGGATACATTTTCTCCTTTTGCTCGATAAACTTCTATCCATACAATTATTTCCCTCATAACATACATGTGTTGGAAAATACATCATATGTATGTAAAGACAACATTTCTCAATGGAGAGATTAAGGAATAAATATACATCGAGTAGCCATATGGTTTCCTGATACATGAGAAGGAGTCTCATTTGTGCAGGTTGAAGAAGGTCTTGTATGGACTCAAGAAACCACCTTGATCTTGGTATGCGAGGATTGATGGACACCTGATGATTTTTGGGCTTCAACAAAAGTGTTGTCGATCCCATCATGTACTACAATATTGTTAATGGTGAGTCCCTCATTTTGGTCCTCTACGTTGATGATTTATTCCTCAGTGGTATAAAGAGCCTTATTATTGAATGCAAGTATGTGTTGGCCTCTGAGTTCGAGATGAAGGACCTTGGTATGATGCACTACTTCTTGGGACTAGAGGTGTGGCAGAGAACTGATGATAAATTCTCAATTCAGGGGAAGTACACAATTGAGATATTCAAGAATTTTGAGATATTGAACTTGAAACCAGTGACTACACCAATGATGACGAATATGAAGAAACTAAGTGTGTCTTCTTCCGATTATGACGAAATTGATCTGACTCTGTATAGACAGCTAGTTGGATAATTGATGTATTTGGTTAACACTAGACTAAATTATTGTTATGCAGTGAGTACACTTAGCCAGTTTATAAGTCATCTAAGATAGACACACTAGATTGTTGTGAAGCATGTGTTGAGATACTTGCGAGGCATAGTTCGACATGGTCTGAGATATACTTCCAGTATTGATATTATATGGCAGAAATATATTGACTCTAATTGGGCAGGGAATGTAGTGGAAAGAAAGAACACCTTCAGGTGTTGCTTCACTTTGGTATCTTCCATGGTTTCCTGGTGTAGCAGGAAACAAAATTTTGTGACTTTGAGCACAACAGAAGCAGAGTACATTGCATTAAGTATGGCAGTCCGTGAAGTAGTGTGGCTTCAAAATATCCTTGTATATTTATTCGAACATGTGTTGGATTCCACCATTATTCATTATGGTAACCAAAGTTGTGTGAAGATCTCTGATAATCCAATGTTTCATGAAAAATTGAACCACATTGAGATCAAGTACCATTTCATCCGAGACATGGTGCAGAGGAAGGAAGTATTGGTGCAGTACCTTCCTATAGATGAGAAGGTTTATGATGTTCTTACCAAACCAAGATGAAGTTTAAGTACTTCCGTGATAGAGTTGGCATGACAGAGAATGCCTCCCTCACTGAGAGGGAGTGTTGATGATTGCAGCTTCTTGAGACATTCTCCAGATCTTACTTCTCTGTGACTGTCTTGATTTGATCTGTGATGACACTTATCCGAGAAGGGATAAGTGAGGTTGGGATTATAACCCAACGTCCCATGTGGAGAGAACATGAGGACATGTCAAGGGAGTTGACCCTTGACGTCATACACTATGGGAGTTGACCCTAGCATTTCTAGAGGGTGTAGCCTCTAGAAGTCCACATGGAGTGCCATGTGTGACAAAATTTCTCCATATCATACTCCTCTGTGAATTGAGTTGAGTTGATATGTGAGGACACTTATCCGAGAAGGGTTAAGTGGAACACTTATTCAAGAAGGAATAAGTGAATTTGGGCTTATAACCTAATGTCCCATGTGGAGAGCACATGAGGACATGTCAAGGGAGTTGACTTTTGACATCATACACTATGGGAGTTGACCCTAGTGTTTCTATAGGGTGTAGCCTCTAGAAGCCCACATGGAATGCCATGTGTGAAAAACTTTCTCCAGATCATACTCCTCTGTGAATTGAGTTGAGTTGATATGTGAGGACACTTATCTGGGAAGGGATAAGTGGAACACTTATTCAAGAAGGAATAAGTGCATTTGGGCTTATAGCCCATCGTCCCATGTTCATAGAACATGAGGACATGTTAAGGGAGTTGACTCTAAGTGTTCCTAGAAGGAGTATCCTCTACAAGTCCACATGGGGGTGCCATGTGTGACAAATATTTTTCTACTATGGTGGTTTTGTACCATTGGCGGAGACTGCGTGTCAGCATAAGAAAGATACCTTTCCATAGTTGTGTACTACTATGGAAAGCTACCTCCCTAGATAAGAGGGAGTGTTGATGTTTCAGCATCAGGCAAACCTTCTCCTAGATTGGGCTGCAGACCAAGGGAGATAGGATACATTTATCACAAGGGTGCACTTGTGGTAAATGGGCCCAGATGTAGTCCTTCCTTGATCATGACAAGAAATAATATGGACTCGAGGTGCTTCAAGTGATTTCCACGTGTCAGTTAGCATCAAGTCGACATTCACTCATAGGTGTGTGCTTGTGGTGAAAGATCCTGATGTGTTATTTGTCCTAGTCATGGTGACTTGACAAGGAATGATAAAGACACAAGATTTTATATGATATTACATGCGGACCCTAAATGAACCTAATCTTAGAGAGAGTTAATTGGCTCAGAGGGAAAGCCGGAGAAGGACTTTCTCCTCGGTTCAGGTGGGAGAGAGATGTCTCCCAAGAATGACACACAAGTGTCATGAGTCTAGGGTGAAGTTTGTATACTTCAAAGACAAGAGTGGCATGTTGCAGAATGTCTCCCTCGTTGAGAGGGAGTGTTGATGTTTAGACAACATTGGGAAGACATTCTCTAAAGATAATAATTAATAAGTAAATGATAATAATAAATAGTTATTTGATTATTCAAGGGATGCACCCTTTCATCGATGGTCACCTTATGTTCCCTATATATGGAACACTCATTATTGTAATAATACAATGAATATATCTCATATCTCATATGAATGAAAACCAACAAAAATTAGTATACAATAGGAATTTTGCACCCAACAATTTTGTCATATACATGAGATAGTAATTTATAGAAGATTATAACATTGTACAAAGATTTATAGTCATTTGTATAATTCTATAAAACTTCATACATTTTGTACTGAACAATTATGGAGTTGCGGGTTGGCAGAGTCCCGGGTTCACATTTTTCATGTCAAGTGTGTTACGTCATATACATTTTGCAGTGAACAATTCTGTGATATACATGACACAGAGAAATTTATAGAATATTATAACATTGTATGGAGATTTAAAGTAATTTATTTAATGATATAACATGTCTTAGTTAATGAATAGTATAAGCAATTTTTAAAATTTTATTCAATATTTTTTTTTATAAGTAAGATTGTATAAAAGTCTGTCAAAATGAAGGAGTACAGAGAATTTCCATGGTTTCAAGCTGTAAATACTGAGCTTCCCTGAGGGAAAACCAACTCAGCCAGCCAAACCGCTTCATAACTTAAGTGTAGATTTTCACTGATGCAAAAAGAGTTCAAAATTTTGGCTCGTAAGGGTGGGCGCTAGAACTGTGAAAAGTGTAGATAGCCTAATTATAATAAGCATGGACAAATGCATGAAAGGTCGGCATGCACATGATAAAAAAATAAACAAAAAAAACAGAGATCACTGGTATGGGTTGTAGTGTGGCGATGCGGCCATGCAAAAGGTGCAAAATGTCACGTCCCCAGGAGGAGGTGGCTCCTCCTGGACTGGTGTGCGGTCTAGTTGCATAGTGTTCTCTGCCTCTAATGGTAGGTTCTCTTCCTTCTGGATGTCCTCCCGGCATGATGGAATCCTCTGGTCCTCGCAGTCTGCATCTGCCTAGACCAAATTTTCCAGTGGCAACACTGGTGCCGAGGTTGTTGCTGCTTGGGTTGTCGCTGATTGGGATGCCTCTGGTGTGAGGAGATGATTACCTTGTAACGTGGAGAGAAAATGTAGGAGTCAAGAGGATTTTTCATCCAATATCTATAGGTGGAACCGAAGGTCATCCATGTCCTGACGCAGGTCAAATACCAAGCTTTGCACCAGTGCAGGGCCTGTTTTCCACTCGCATTATGGGTCATCATTGGAACCCGCTCGAGATTGGGGTTGTCATCATGAATTTTTACTGTCTTCCATACCATCCATATGAAATTGGGTGTCGCGAAGCTGGTCCTGAAGCAACTAGGTGGCCAGAGAGTTGGGAGGGACCAAAGGGCATATGTGTGAAACATATGTTGAATTGGCTAAAGGTCCTGGGTTGTTGTTCAGTGAGGCCCCTGAGCAGTCCAACCCCTCCATTCTGTTGGCAAGGGACGCAGGAAGGGGAGGGAGAGATGCATGAATTTGAGTCAACTGTGCCAGGGAGGAGGATAAGGTGGCCGAAGAGGAGGAGGATAATAGGGAGGGAGCAGGCGGGGAATGCAGGACTAGGTGGGGTCAGTTTAGCTAGTAGGCTGGTTAGCCTTTGGACTTCCTTCATAGTCGGGGCATCTCCGGGACAGTGGGAGAGAGAAAACACGACAGGAACAGAGCAGGGCGGCACAAATGCAGAGCAGGGAAAGGATGGGCAGGAAGCCGAGCTCTCAGAAGAAAAAGTAGGAAAGAATGAGCCATCTGGACCTACTGAAGCAATTGAAATAGGTCGGGCAGCTAGTGAGGTTCCATAAATGGTTGCACGCACAGAGTAAAGGCGCAGCGAGGGTGTTGGTCCATAAAAAGGATGCGAAGGTAGAGCAAGGTGCACTGAGAGTAATGGTGCCATGCCTCGAGTGAGATGAACTTGAACTGATTAGGAAGTTGGGAGTGAGTGGCACGCATTCATCACATCATTGGCACCACGGAGTATCGCTCCTGGCTACTCCGCTCGACGTGTGTGCTCTACTAGAACCCCATCCGCGGGAAAGGGAATAAATGCGAAGGAGTATAAACACGTTGGAAGGAAGCCGAAGTACATGGGTACGTGGGAAAAAAAACATGGAAAATAGTGGTAATGTGGGTTACATAGGTTTCTTGACAAAAAACAACAAAAAAAATTAGCATTCCTACACACAATAGAAATTGAAATTTATGAAATGAAACGTTCCTGAATAGCATAATTTATACATACAAAATCTGTGATTTTACAAGGTAGAGTCATGACTCCATAGTTAGCGAGATTTTGGATGGCGGCTTCTCGGGATGTTTCTGTTCTTCCGTGCCCTACAAAAAGCAAGGATAGTTCCGCGATTTACAAATTGACAATCAGAGTTGTGGACTATTAGAATCTTAAGGTCATGGTGTCCAAACAATTTAGCATTTCCAAAGTACTATTGTTTAGATATGCTTTGCATACGATCATGGAAAAAATACACAGAAATAGTAGTAAAGCGTTGGTGCGCTGAAATTCGGGATTTGTTGTTCTGTGGCCTACAAATTGCACCCAGAGTTCTGCAACATACAATTTGAAAATTGGAGTTGTGGACTATTTGATATTTAAGGGCGTATGTATGTTACAAAGAAGAGCTGCTAGATACCAAGTATGTAATTTGATTAAGTAGATATATAGACCATTGTGGCTATCGGGCTGGCAGGATAAAAAAAATTCTCCCATAGGTTCGTGGACAAAAGAATAAAAAGAATACCAATACCGAATAGTTTTCTTTAAAACAAAGGCATGGGAGCTTCATTCCGGGTTGTCAGAGTGGCAGGCTTAAAATTGGGCTATTGTTGTTCCACCACCTACTAATAGCACTGAGAGTTCCGCGAAATACAAATTGAGAAGTGGTTTTGCGGAATATTTGAATTTTTGGATCGCATGTTCTCGGGCTGAAAATTGTTTTTCTATTTTTCCATTCCCTACAAATAGCACTAAGAGTTCCGCGATATACAAATTTGACAAGCGGTCTTGCGGACTATTTGAAATTTTGGATCGCGGGTTCTCAGGCTAGGGGGTTGAAAATTGGCCTTCTGTTGTTTCGTGGCCTACACAAATCAAACATGTAATTTGATGAAGTAGATATATAGAGCATGCACATAAGCTTCATTCTGGGCTGTCAAGATTGCATGCTAAAAATTGGGCTTTTGTTGTTCCGTGGCCTACAAATACCACCAAGAGTTTCGCGATAGACAAATTGACATGCTGCTTTGAGGACTAGAATTTTTGAATGGCCGGTTCTCGGTCTGGCAGGATGAAAATTGGGCTTCTGTTGTTTCGTGGCCTACAAATATTCGATAGAGTTCCACGATATACAAATTGACAAACAGACTTGTGGACAATTTAAAATTGAAGGTGCTCGTGTCGAACAAGTTTAGCATTCCCAAATTAGTTTTCATTTTTACATATGCTACTGGAGTAAAAAAAATAAAATAGTATTGATGTCTGTTACATAGGTTGGTGGAGAAAAGTATGAAACAAATATGATTCCTGAATTAGTTTTATTTTAAAAAGGGGCTTCTCGACTTAGGCATTTCTTAGATCGTGGGTTCTCAGGCTAGGGACCTGAAAAATGTTCTTTTGTTCTTCCGTGTCCTACAAATAGCACCAGTAGTTCCACGATATACAAATTGAGAATTGTACTTGCAGAGTATTTGAATTTTAAGGAGATCGTGTCCCAAAAATTCATCATTCACGAATTAGTTTTGTTTACATAGGTTTTACATAAGCTGGTGGAAAAGAGGGCAAAAAGTATAGTACCAGTGTCTGTTACATAGGGTGGTGGGTAGAAGGACAAATAAATAACATTCCCGAATTAGTTTTCTTTAAAAAAGGGGCTCCTCGACACAAGAAATTGAAATTTATGAAATTATATGTTCCTGCAGACCATATACATAGCAAACACGTAATTTTTTAAAGTAGACATTTACTTTTATAGATACGAATATGTACTTTCATAAAGTATGGGGATGAGATTTTATAGAACAACAACGGAGCCCTCATTCCATGTCCTACAAAGAGCTAGAAAAGATACACGGTGTACAAATTGAGAAGCGGGCTTGTAGACTATTTTAATTTTAAGGGCCTTTGTGACAAACATTGTGCAGGACATGTTGCAAAGATGCAAGAAATGACAGTCTCTTTACCTTTGAGTAGAAAGAAAGTAGTGAACACAATTTTACAACTTTTATATAAAAAAATAATAAAACGTGTTACATATTGCTGAAAATTTAAAGAAACACACACACACACACACACACACACACACACACACACACACACACATATATAAGTGAAATCTGATATCTGAAATTTGAGTAAGTGATTTATGTCATGGTCCATTCTGAAAATGAAAAATCTAGGAACACATAAAAGTAGGAGGAAAACTAGCCTTCCCAAATTAGAGCAGAGACGAAACCCTCATTCCATACTTAGCCAGTTTTTGGATCGCGGGTTCTCGGGCTGGGGACCTAAAAAGCGGGTTTCTTTTGTTCCACGACCTTTAAATAACACCAAGAGTTCCATGATGTACAAATTGATAATGGGACCTGCAGACTATTTGAATTTCAAGGGGCTTGTGTCCCAAAAATTTAACATTCTGGAATTACTTTTCTTTACATAGGTTTTACACACAGTGGTCGACAAATGTAAAAAAAGTATAGTACCAATGTCTGTTACACAGGGTGGTGGATAGGAGGACCAAATAAATAGCATTCCCAAATTAGTTTTCTTTAAAACATGGGCTCGTGGATACAAGAAATTGGAATG
Source organism: Picea engelmannii (assembly GCA_009831015.1). NCBI lineage: Eukaryota > Viridiplantae > Streptophyta > Pinopsida > Pinales > Pinaceae > Picea > Picea engelmannii. The sequence goes on from ML807993.1 coordinate 116,520, forward strand.
TATCAAACTATAGGTTCCTGGAGAGCATAAATTGTACATAGAAAAAACATAATTTTTTAATGTAGATATTTACTTTTATACATATGAAGTATGTACTTTTATAGAGAATGTACGGAGACCTCATTCTATATAGTGTGATGGAGCCCAGATTACATACTTAGGCCGTTTTTGGAGCGCGGGTTGTCGAGTTGGCAGGCTGAAAATTGAAAAAAAATGAAACGTGTTACATATTCTTGGAAATTTAAAGAAACATATATATGTGTGAAATATGATATGTCAAATTTGAATGAGTGATTTATGTCATACTTTATTTTGAAAAAGGAAAAAAAGAATAGAGATAAAATAAACAGAATGACTTCACATTCAACATAGCTGAAGAAAAACAATCCAGGAAGACATAAATATATAAGGAGACAAAATAATAGTTTTATTTGGAATATATGAAAAAAATAACAGTTTGTTACATATCCATGAAAATGTAAATGTGTTTGTCATATAGACTGGGATTGGGGCTCCCGCATACCATAACAGAAATATGTACAAGAAATAGGAGTGTGGAAAGAAGTTGGACACGCTAGAATGTAATACCTAAAAAGTAGAAATGGGAAGATTAGTTTTTGCCTATAGATTTCTACTCAAAAAAGGAATAAATGGATTGATAAAGAAAGGACTATCACTATACACTTACAAGGATGGTACGTATAAGTAATTTTTGTGTTTGGTTGGTCATGCCTTTCCTTGCTGGTTTTTGTGGGAAACCCGCTTCAATAACTGGATTGATACACAGAGGATTTATGCATTTGCCTGTTGGATTTTGTGGCTGATCCACTTCAAGTTCTCTTCAATATATCTTCTCAAGGGGGAAACGCTGATGTCATTGAGGATTTGAATGTTGAAAAATTCAATTTCTAATTCGCTTAGATCAATTGAAAGTTTACATAGACCTTCATGAATGTCTCCATACTATAGAGAATACCCTACTAGCTAGTTGTCCACATCTTCTTCATGATATTCAACAATTCTATAAATTTTTTCTAAAGACAAGGCCTTCAAATTATCAATTTGTTGATCAAAAGCTTACTTGGTTAACCTCAGCGTGTTGAGGATTAAGATGGGGTCCTGGAAGCCATTTTTCTTTCCTGCTAAGTCTATTTTGGTGAGCTTTGTGAATAATGTTTCTTTCTTTGATATTTCTTGCTCACATGATTGCACGATTAGGTACAAGTTCTTCACTTTCTGTTTCCAGCATGATTCTAATTGAGTGAGCCTTTTTTTGGACGGGAGGTCATGTTTTCTTCTTCTCGTCTCTGGAATTTTGTTGACATGAAAGGCAAAAGGGATGATCGAGTGCACATAGAATGTTTCTTCATTATTTAAATCCATCTGCAGAAGTAGGAGCAAGTTATGTGCCCTGCTCCCTAGGGAATCCATATTCTGTGATGTTTCCCAGGCCTTGGCAATCAGTTCTATTATTTTGTTGATATTTTTCTCCACATATCCTCTACAGGATGTGAGGAATATGGAGGACCCTTTTAGATTTGTTGCAGGGGTGCACGTAGTCGCAGGCATGGCTATTTCCAAGGAACTGCCAAGCAATGGCATAGGAAACAAAGCTTCCTCTAATTCCTTAATATGATTCTTTAGTCTGGAATTTTCGGCTTCAATGACTCCAACAGAATCATGAAGAGCATCTCTGGTTTCCTTGTGAATTTTAGATATTTTGGATGCGTGCATATTGGCAAGGTCAAGTTCTGAACGATCTTTTCTTTTCTTATTTTTTACATCTCTTTTCTCAATGATTAATATTTTTGATTCGGTTTCAAAAACAGTGCTCTGGAATATGAAGGATTCATCTTTGTAAAAAAATTGGTACCAACCATGTCCATTGAGTAGGCATGCTGAATTGTGTGTGTGGGTTGATCAAGGTTGTAGAATATGCTTTCCAAATCAGCATCAAGATCCATGTTTTGACAGTAAATTTTGGGTTGCTCCGCCTCCCCCACAATTCTTTTTCCGTTCTTCTTCACGAGAATCTCTTGAGGAAGATGTTCACTGTATCTCTACAAAAATGTTCTGGAGCTGCTGACAGTAGTTTATCAAAAGGTTGGCTGGCTCCAGACACTGCTTGAAATGAAGAAATGGAGGGGACAATATAACCCCCCGCAAACATTGCTTCAATGTGTGCGAATGGAAAATATCCTCATTAATGACAATATATATGTGTGTTGTATGGTGAACTGTTAGAAGTAAAGCATAGTTATTGCAAACTTGGAAGTGCGAAGGTGAGGGTTACAACGAAGAACATTTAAGGATAGGAGGTTTTGTGAGCGAACCAAGCTAGTGGTGTGCAAATGACATTGCATGGTATTTGAAATTAATACTGGGAAGTGATTGGAGGTTTCATGAAGGAAGAAAGTTGGCGGCGTGTGAATGACATTCCATGGCATTTGAAATTAAAACTAGGAAGGGAGAAGAAAATGCTTCACAAAAATTGCATTAATGGAAAAACTTCTCGAGCCTTCCACGCATCAATGACAACTTAGATGGTAGCTGCACAATGACCTATTAGCATTAAAGATTTAGAAAGAAGACACACACACACACACACACACACACACACATATATATATAAACAATATTTTTTATCATGCACACGTGCGAAGGTAACCGCCATGGGGAAAAGAAAGCAAGGAAGGAATGGCTAAGTCTGAAAGTGCATGGTTCGGGATCGCAGGTTCTCGGGAGAGAGTGGTCAAAAGAAAGCCTCTATTATTTGGTGTTCTACAAGTAGCACACAAAGTTCCACGATATACAAATTGAGAAGCGGACTTGCGGGCTGGCCGAGATTTGATAGACCATCTACAGTTTCTAGATCGCAGGTTCTCTGGCTGGTGAGGTAAAAAACAATGCTCTATTGTTCGGTACCTTGCAAATATATTATGATAATAAATTGAGAAGTGGATTTGTGAGGTGATTGACTCAATATTCTACTCCAGGGCTGGTGGGCTCCCACAAACGAGTAATACATATTTGCGGGTTGTACATTGGGCCGATTTACGCCATATAGAAATTGGGTTCTCGGGCTGGCGGGTTCAAAATTGCCTAAGAAAAAAAGATAGCTCTGTCTGACTCCCATTGCACATTTCATAATTCATGTGCAACACCAAGTCTGTGATTACCAGATCAGTGTGTGCAGAAACAAGGCAAAAGTAAATATGTTCCTTTATAAAGTATGGACATGAGATTTTATAGATCATGTACCAATATTGCATTCCATACTTGCAGGTTCTTGGATGGGAGGGGTCAAAAAATAGGCCTCTATTGTTTCGTGTTTTACAAATAGCACATACAGTTCCGCGATATACAAATTGACAAGTGGACTTGCCAGGTGGCTGAGAATTTATAGAGCATGTATAGTTTGTGCATCGTGCGTTGTCAGGTTGGCGGGGTTAGAAACGGGTCTCTATTGTTCAGTGCCCTTCAAATTTCTTATGATGCACATATCCCTTATTCCATACTTAGCCACTTATTTGGATTGCGCACTTGCGAGATGGGCACTATGCCTCTAATGTTCTGTGTCCTGCAAATAGAAATTATACTTGGGTGATATACATATTGACAAATGGACTTGTGGGTTGGCTGTCTCAACATTGTAGTTCTACTGGATGGAGGATGCGCAACATAGTGGCTTCTCGGTTCAAGAAAAAGAAAAGGAAAAAAAAAAAAACATACCTGCAAACAAGTTTGAAAAACTCAGAGAAAGTAAAGGAAAAATTGTTTACTATGGAACACAGGCAGAAAAAGAATGCACCTTTGCATTGATTCTGTACATCTCTGGGTAGGATTTCTTTGCACCTTCTAGTTTTTCTTTTTGTTTCTATCAACGAAAGTACAAAAAAAAAGAGATATGAACATAAGCTCAAATTTTAAGAAAAAAGGCAACTACTATGTACATATACCAATTTTTTTTTGAATAAGATGAATAGAGTCACAAATATTTGTTTTGAGGATGTACCTTATTTTTTATTTTTTTGCACAAAGTATATTTTATAATTAGAGTAGAAGACCGTTTGTATGCTCACCAGAATGCTATGTGTAGAAATCAAGGATACAAATATGCTTTGAAACATAGAAATATGAGTTTGCAATAAGATTCATGTATATGTCATAATTCAAGTGCAATACCAATTGTATCATGATCATACCAATATGTGTCTAAGACAAACATACTGTATTGAGAAATGGGCACATTGGACCAGACATGGTCAATAAGTGTGTTTTGCAGATGGGTTGTGTTGTTCAGAAGAAAGCGCAGGCTATATTTGCACATGTAGTTTTGCAATTCTTTTGTTCTGCCAGTATTTTGTAGCATGTCAATATTGAAGTATCCTACAAGTACAATGGATCCGTTCAGATGGAAATGGTCCAATGCATTGGAAATAACATTTACTATGTTGGAGAATGCTGCATGGGGAGCAACATACAGATTTAGTATTGCAACTTCTGTTCCATGGGAAAATTTTTGGCAAGCACCAGTTCAACATTATTTTCTTCTATATGTATGTGGTCCAAAATTGGTACATGTTTTTTCACCAGTATCATCACCCCATGTGTAATGTAACTTGATATGGAATTGTGATTTAGGAATTGTTTGTTCTACATGCATAATTCCATGTGTGTTTCCCACAAGCCCAGAATATCGGATTTCATTAAATCATAGTCATTTAGTATATCATCCATGTGTGCATTTAAGTTGCGTCTGTTAAGCGAGAGAATTGATATAGATGAATTTGTTTGTACGGATTGGTAATCATAATGAAGTTTCCATTTTGCAGTGGTCTTGAGTCGTTCCATCTCAATATCAACTTTCTGTTTCACTTTGAAGTTATCTTTTGTTAGAGGACTTAGTAAATACAAGGAGTCTATGCTTTTGACACAGGACAATGTTGTGTATACAAGTCCATGTATATGAATTCCAACAGGATGAAATGCAACATTATCAAGTGTTAGTCCTTGTGATCTGTGGATTGTACGTGCACATGGAAGTTTAATCGGAAACTGTTTTCAAATCTTCAATCGACCTATCTTTGTTGATGTCGATACTGACTTTGATATTCAAAAAATAGGAGTCCAATCACTTACAGTGTTTGAATTATATACATAAGACAACTTTCTTGCTTGTCGCTTGCCTATATGAGGTTCATGGAACTTAATCCAAAGGACAACTACTTTTTCTGTCTTCGTATAGCCTTTTAGTATTTCATCTGCACCATTCACCAAGCCATCCTGTGAATCATAGTTACATGCATATATTTCAACTAGCATTTCTAATTTCAGTGCAAGGTGCAAAGGTAAAGTGACTTAATGTTCATGACGTGGGACATTTCCATGGTTGTGTTCTTCCAAGTCAATCGAATTGATGATGATATCATCGCTAGGCATGAGAGATGGCATGTGGCTATTATGCTTTGCAACATCCTTATTTCTGTATAATAGGTAAGGGAATGTTGGATCTGTTGGTGCAGGCCGTAAGCACCTCAAATTGATATAGGTCAAGTCATCATATGTTTGGTTGTTTGTGTGCATTCTATTCAGAATTGCAATGAATGTTTCATTTGTCTGGTGCATTGTAGTATGCAACTCAAAGAATTTAATATTGTCTCTGTAGAATTCATGGGTCACTGTTTCCATGTTAATGATAGGTTGTTCAAATATCAAAGAATCTTGGATGGGTTGTGCCTGGTAAAGATTGCCACATAAGATCATGTCAATGTTTCCAACGTATTTGGTCTACACATGTTTTATGCTTCTTAGTCGATTGTCAATGGAATACAAGAACCGACTGCCAATCAAAGATTCTTCATCTATAAAGACAAGTTGGATTTCCTCATAAAGCTTAGATAATGTATCCAGCATTTCCTTGCTAAGTGGAAGAAACTGAGACTTGTTAAAAGGCATTAAAAATGTAGAGTGGAATGTTGTTCCACTAGCATTGTATGCAACTTTTTCTATGTATGAAACTATTAGGCCCTTTGGTTTCATAGGATCAGAGAAATTATTTGAATCATAGATTCATATAAGAATTTGGAACAATTCTTTAGCTGTGAATGTCTTGCCTGTTCCTACTCTACCTGTAAGGAACACATGCACAAGACTGTTCATGTTCAACCATTTTTTAAGGGAAATGTCCTGTACAATTGTTTGTTGTTCACAATTAAAAATACGTCTTATTATGTGGTATTCATTATTTTCAATCAGGAAAGGATGTTTTGTAACTTGAAAACCAAGGTTGATACGTTTTTCACTTTCGGTCGCTGGAGGAAGAGGAAAATCTGCTTGTAAGTCATAGGACTTGGAAGGAGTTCTAGTTCTTTTTGGGTTTCTGAATGTCTCATCATGATCGCTAGGGTTTTCTAGGTCATTAAGTGCAACTTATAGATATCCCCATGTTGGATTAACATTGTAGGTAAATCTAGCTTCATTGATATGCACTATAGTCTCAAAGGCAACATACGCAGCCTCCCATGTAGAGAAGTTATGTATTAATGTCCCTTCGTTTATGGAACATAATGTACAACAACATTTTTTCTATACAATAGTTTTCATAGTCACAATGTTTATTGTATTTGATAAACCGTATAACAGAGGGTTTTTTTCTTTTTGATATGGGTGTACCATTGTTTTTGTAATGCGATACAAATTATGCTGAGAAGATATGCCTACTAGGAGATGGATGTTGGATGTAATAATCAATAATAGAGCGACATATGACGTCCTCTGAATTGTCAGATTCTTGTTGCAACAAAACCAATGGTTTAAGCATAAATGTGTGTTTTTCAAGTGGAGATGTGTTTATGAAGACACATTTTCTTGAACTGAAAGTGAGGGGCAAAGAAAGGGCAATGTGAACTTCTTGCTGAACAAACATTTGTTGAAGATTAAGCAAAGTATTTCCAAGGGTGCGTATCATTTGTATGGCATAAATATAATTTCTTTCATGCTCTTTGTGTATTTTTCTGAATGAAGATGTTATAGTTTTGTCAATCTTCATCATATACGAGGTGCAGTAGGATGCTGCAACATATGCATTCAACATGTATTGTGCATCTGTATTTTCTTTCCACATAACTGACATGTCCTTGGAGAAACTGTTGTTCCAAATATAGGAGATCTTTCGTTTAAGGAAAAGTGTTGGTTGCCTAAGCATTATTTGTATGACTTGGATGTACTCATCTTTTGATAGATTTACCTATGTCAAGAAGGCATCAAAGCTCATCATTTCGTCAAATCCTCCTTGTTCTAGAAATGTGAACAAGGATTTAGATTTCTCAACAACACCACTGTCCTCTAAACTAACTGGCTCTATGATTCTTGTAGCTCTCATTAGCAAAACGAGAAAGTTGCATCTGTAATGCGAGATTTTTTGTTTTCTACAACTTCTTGTATGGTAATGTCTATGGAATTTTGCAAGGTATGGTTCCAAATGATATGTATTTCATGTTATGTATTTATCCACAAATTGTTCGATCTCTGAATTGTTATCAGTTCCATAGACCGGTGCACCCTCTATCCACAACAGTGCATGGTCATGCTCATTTCCCCTATTCTGGAATTCAGTCACAAAAAAGTAGTCCGGTATTTTTTCAAAAAAAGTTTCATCATGGCATATCAATTGTCTCAAAGCATTTATTCTATGTCTATAGTATCAAGTACATGTCACCGACTCTTTTCTTATGAGGTAGTCAATGTCGTTATTTTCCATTGTATCGGTTTTTTTTTTACGTTTCCTGTTACTATGCAGGTCAGAAACGACAGCTACCAATGGATCCCAACAATGCTCTGCACTTGTAAATGTGATGAAAAATATTGGCGGCCCCAATTACCGGATCATTGCAAATTTTTTTTTTTTTTTTATGCAAATAGTCAGGAGAGGTGTGGATGTTCTTGAAATCTATGTATCCAATATCAGATTTCATAATTTTTTCTAGGTTTAATTTGTACTTCACATCCTTGGCCAATAACTTTATTCCTTGTAACTGGCCTTTTCTTATTCAAACCCACATCTAGGACAAAACTTGCTCTAGTATTATGCACATTGTTTTGAAAAACAAATTTGTTATGTGACAGGAGAAGTAACCGCTTGAATGTAGTAGCTCCCATCGGACTATTTTATGATAAATGAATCATTCTATAATATTAGTGCCACATGGATCTCCGTAGAACAGTGTTGGAATGTTCATTTCCTCAGTGAATTTGTCCTTGAATATTCCAAGTGGACGTTGCCCCTAACCAGGTGCGATTTCAACAATTTTGTCTTGCAAGTCACGAATGCAATGTGAATCAGTGAATCCATGGACCAATGTTTTAGCATGTGTTTCATTCTTTGATTCATCACATGTACCAGAATCACTAGGATTTTTGAGAGTCTCTGCAGAGTTGCCATGTTCTTCTGCGAGAACATTGTTCCAATTGACATTTATACAAATATTCTCTGCTTTGTACAGAGCCATGGAACATAATTCCTTTAATTCTTTCATAACAACATGCACATGCACTTTGCCTGTCTTATACACATTTTTGTATTGAAAGCGTCTTTTCAGAGCCACAACGATTGTAATTGTATTGTTAATGAATTGTGGCAACACTTTTTGCACAACATCTAGCTGAACAAGCACATTAATAATTGATCCTGTTAAGCCCATCTGGGGTCACTTATAGCCCCAAGGTCTGATTTGAGCAAATGCAATTCACAGAGAGACAAGTCTCTCCTCAAGTTCTGTAAGTTCACTTACATATGCTAGTGGTGTATTACATCTTATTCGGTTAGGGGTTGCAAACTATGGCAGTTTTCCATTTTCAAGTGATCATTTGCATGGAAGACAAACTTTCTCACTGGAAAATGGTTTATCGTGGGTTTTTAGCCGAAGGTATTTTGCTTGCAAATCAGGCATGAAAGACTTACTATTTTTTGAAAAATTCAATTGTTCACAAATTGCACATGCAATGGAAGGATTGTCTTTCATTTGTTTCATGTAGGTCTGTCTTGCATTTTTTTTTCGCAAGGAAGTATGGGTAGAAATTGTTTCCTATTTTTTATGTACACCACGAACTGCCATAGTTGCATGACCATTCAGGGATATGCAATCGCACTTGTTTATGTTCTGTTTTGCATGAACAAATTTCTTTACATTGTCATATGTGAGTTTCTCTCTAAAAGGAAGTATAGAAATGTATTTTTTTCTCTCACGCATGACCTTTTTCAAGTTGTTGTAACTTACTCTATGTTTCTTTCCCAAGGGTGGGATGACCTAGTGGCAATTGGGATGAATTTCACTCTCACCCAGTTTCTCAAAAACTATTTTACGTTTTTTGTTCAAGGCCTCTATTTGCTTATCAGAAGTCCGACGAATTTGACGAATACTTTTTTTTCAAATTGTGATAACTTACTCTATGTTTTTTGTTTAAGCCCTCTATGGCCTCATCACGATTGAAATGAATTCTACGCATGTTTTTTTTGTTCAATCCCTGTCTTCCCATATCGCAACCGGGAGGACTCTCATTTTCACTAAAAAGAATTCCACGCGTATGCAGATTCAATGTCATTTGGGTGGCATGCACACTCAACCCTGAACTACCGATATCTCCAAGAAAAGGTTCATAATGGATATGTGTTGTATCTATTTTCAACGTCAGGATGTGAATTTTTCGATCGTAATTTGAATCAGTAACCCAGGAATGGATAGTGCCAGCTGGCGAGGCCAACCAAACCTAGATCTTTAGCCTGAATACCATAGACAACCATTGCAAACAGAATCTTCAACCCTCCATATTCCCTTCTTCATATGGAAGAACCATGTTCATAAGGTATTCTTTCCAACTTCCAACTGCTGACATATTTTCCACAAGATATGGGCAAAGATGTTGATGCAAGCACCTAAAAGCCTGTTCGATGCTGCCTATAATCACATTGCAGAAGGACTGTACAGTGTAAATATGTAGTGACTGAACATCGAAATCGGCTGCTACCAAACAACAAATTGCATTAAATAGACTATCTCCATAGCTAGACACAACATTTGTTTCCATCTATAAACCATAGCAATCTATGCCATCCAAAATCTGTTTCCATTGCAATTGAAGGTATTTGCAAAACACAAACAAGTAGATATGAGGACCTTGTATATTGCATATGGACATTTTTCTGTACAACAGTGGTTCATAATGGCCACTGAGGGCATCGACATCATGGAACAAGATGCAATATGGATTGTCAGATGCAATTTTATTGAATAGTAGATATCTTATTTTTCTTGTCAATGACCATATGCCAACTGATATATTCAGCCAGTTAGAAAACCACTGAATACAAAATGTATCTCCCCAAAGTCCCCTCTGATGTGAAGGCAGAACTGGAGATGCAGACAACCGCATCTTTGAAAAATATGTAGCCACATCATGTATTCCATGCAATTGCCGAAGAAAATCAGATTCCAGTTTGTATTCATAGGACTGCAAAGCCTCAACATCGCCATTTTTAAAACAGGCCAAGAAATAATCTATCAATCCATAGCGCAGCTCGTTCGACGAATACTGAAAATGAAATAGAACCTGGAATGTATCGAAAAGGCGATCCCCAACAATATACGAGAATGCATCGAATCTAAAAAGGCCATTCCTATGCAAAACCACGTCAATGTTGTCATGTACAATGGACTGTGAGTATTTTTCATATGACTCAACATCTATTACCTCTTTCATCTTTTTAGCTTTCATTTTGAAGTTGTTTGCTAGATACTTTCAATTTCTATCAAAACAAAGAAAAGAACAAGCAAAAAATAAAAACTAGCAAAATAAAAAAGAAAAGAAAAATAGCGCACCAATCCCCATATGTATCTTTAAACCTTATTCTTCTCAACTTGAATCCCCCCTAGTTCCCATAGAAGATGCGAAGAAAATAGACCGACACTAGAAACTGAACCAAACAGAAGAAAGACCACAAAAAAATAAGCCATAACTTAACTCAGTAGAAAGAAAATAGGCAGACGCAGCTTTCCGGCCCACATAGTAGAAGCATACACTGCGTTTACACCACGCCCGATGGTTCCCTCTTCTGATAGCTCCCAACTACTTTTCGTAAATCCCTCTGCATTGCAATTTTCAGAAAAACTATGGACATGACATCTTCAATATGAAGACGCATTGTTTCCATGAACAGATACTGAGAGCATAGAAAAAAAATGGTCTGGAACAGAATATTGAAAATCACCAAGAACGGGGAAAATTACTCATCAACAAAGGATGAGAAGACCTCAACACTAAAAAAAATGCAAACCACAAAAACAAGTCCAATAGCTTGCAAACTTGAAGAACAACAAACCAGTGAACAACCAAGAAGAGCTCGAACTGCAAGTGTAGGACCTCAACTTTGCAAAGTTGAATCAAACAAGAACCAGAATCATGGAACGAAACAATGAACAAGGATGGAGCACAAGAGTAGGGATGTCGGGCATGAACAAAACTGTATTGCAAGGCATCTCTGCAATAAATTTTTAAGATTGGCAGAGCTCTTAGGTAAACAATTAAGATAGTAAGTACCATTGAAGGTGTAGGCCTGTGCAAGCATTTAAGAAAAAGATTAAGCATGGAAGGACTGTTCTCTCGAAGAACACAAGAATAAGGGGAAATAATATTCATTAGCATCCAAGTAGGTAGAAAATAAGGGAAAATTTAATACTCCATAATGGCCTAGGTCCTATAGACAAGCATCATCAGAAATCTGATAACAATATCACTCATGTAGAGTTTCTCTAAATATGCATAGATTTTTTAAAATTAGAAATTATTTGAAGATTGAATTTTCCCATATTTTTTTAAATGGTATTATGTGGAGATATACAAAGTTATTCAATTTCCAAAATAAGTGGAGGAATATATTTAAGTTTGATAAGTAATTTTATTTCCATCACTATCGATTTTGTTTTAAACAAGTGTTGCATGGCAATGCAGTCCCTGCTAGGTTGAATTGGGAATAAATGAACAGGGATGGGGAAAAAGTAGTGGAGGAAAATGGAAATTGCAGTGGAGACATGGGAATAAGCATGAAGCATGAGTGGTGTCCATGCAGTAAATGTCATGTGGCCTCTAGAGAAATTCTGGCATTGAAACCATTTAGTTTTTGAAAGTATATAATCCATCTTTCTTTTATTTTTTACCAGTAGTCTGACTTGTTATGTTCAAAATTTCCATTCCTACCTTGCATTTTTTATCTATTCAATGTATTTATGAAATTCATTCATAATGATTTTTGTATACTCCCAACTGGTTAGAGTTAAGTACAATTTTCATAGTCACTTCTTTAAATAGATCATCTGGCGTGTGTGTCTCTATATGTGCCAAAGATAAATAAAGTTATATGCATAGAATGAGAAAAATATATGCATGAGAAAAAGATAAAACACACAAGACACATATAAAGTTACATTCATATTAAATAAACACAATCTCTGGACATTCAACATAGTTGAAGATAAACATTTATGAGCACATAAATATAAAAGGAGATAAAAATAAATTTATTTGAAATGTATCAAAAAATAATATTGTTTGTTACATATTCCTGGAAATTTAAATGTCATATAGACTGGGATTGGAGCTCCTTCTGACCATAAGAGAAATATGTACAAGAAATATGATGGTAGAAAGAAGAAGTGGGTGGCGGTAGAGAGCAAGACCTGAAAAGAAGAAATTGGAAGGTATCACGCTTTGGCTAGACATTTTTATTTAAAAAGGTGGAATAAATGGATTGATAAACAAAGAAGGATGTGATCAATATAGACTTACAATGATGGCATATATATCCCCCTTTTTTATTTTCTTGTTGATGCCTTTTTATTGCTGTCGTCGATGACTACTGGAATCGTGCCAACTTCTTGTTTCCCTTCGTCGACGAGATTCTCCATTGCTGTTTGGACCCATTCTTAAATGTATCCTCTCAAGGGGGGAACGTTGATATCATCTTGGATTTTTATGTTGAAAATATCATTTTCTAATTCCCTTATATCAATATAAATATTACACAGAGCCTGATCAATTTCTTCATTTTGTACTGAATAGTTGACTAGCCAGTTGTCCACGCCATCTTCACCATACTCAAGGATGTTGTAAAACTTTTCTAAAGACAACCCCTTAAAAATATCGACTTCTTTATCGAAGGCTTGCTTAGTTAAGGGAAAGGATTTGACTATTAAGTTGGGGTCTTGGACCTCGTTGGTACTTCCGGCTAAGTCTATTTTGATCAGCTTTCTAAATAATTCATCTTTATTTGATATGGCTTCTTCACATGATTGGACAATGACATGTAGGTTCTTCACTTTCTCTTTCCAGCATGCATTTAATTAAGTGATCCAATTTTGGGAGGGGGGATATTCTTGGCTTCTTCTCATATCTGTCATGTTGTTGACATGGACAACAAAAGGGACCATGTGTAAATAGAAATGTTCTTCATTTTTTAAATCCGCCTACAAATGTTCATGCAAATCATGTACCCTCATTCCAAGGGAAACCATACTTTGTGATGTTTCTGAGGCCTCAATAATCAACTCCATTATTTTCTTGATATTCTTCTCTACATAGCCTCTACACGATGTGAGGAGGATGGAATATCCTTCTAACTTGGTTGCAGGGGTGGCATGCATGGATATTTCTAAACGACTGGAAAGTAGTGGCATAGGAATAAAATATTCCTTGAATTCCTTGACTCAGTCCTTCAGTCTGGCATTCTCGGCCTCAATGCCTCCAATGGAATCATCAAGAGCATCTCCAATTTCTCGGTGAATTCAAGAGATTTGGGATGGCCACATGTTCCCAAGATTAATCTCTGAATGATATTTACCTTTCTTATTTTTTACATCTCTCTTTTCAATAATTAAATATTTTGACTCGCTGTCAAAAACAACACTTTGGAATACGAAGGATTCATCTTCGTAAAAAAATTTGGTCTCAGCTATTTCCATTGGGAGACTATGTTGGATCGCGTCCATGGGTTGATCAACGTTGCAAAATACATTATCCAGATCAGTCTCAAGTTACATGTTCTCACTCTCAATTTCGGGCTCTTCCACTTGCCCTATAATTTTTTTTCTCTTCTTCTAAACGGGAAGCTTGTGAGAACTATCAATTTTAACGCGAGGAGGGTTGTTATCTCCTCCTCCATTTGAATAATTTTGGGTTGATTTATTACTGGGGTGGGTCGTTGGAGCGATTCTCTGGGATGTCGTACTCTTGGGAGTGGTATATAAGGATTGAAAAATCTTCTCATTGGGGCATTTTCCCTGTTGCTTGTACAATTTAGTGGTTCTTTGCAATGTATCTAGGTCGTCGACGTCAGAAGTAGGAGTGTTTTTTTCAGTGTCTCTGTTTTCACTCAGGGGTCTCTGGAAAATTTTTTTGTTGAAGCCAACTGCAAGTAAATTTTCTAAAACAATTTCATCAGGGTCGAACCCTCTTAGCCTTTCAGCATAATTAGGTTCAAGTTGTTGAAATGGGTTGTGAATTCATCAATTTTGTTGACGTTACTCAACACGAAGTCCCTGAATTTACAAGGTAGAGGAATGAACTATTTTTTTCTCTTCTCATGGAATAGATGCAACCAGTAGTTGTATTGCCTTGCTATTTCTGTAAAAAAACATTCTGTCCATAATTTGACATGGAAGGAAAACAAGATTTTCCTTGGATCCAAAAATCCTTATCACACTGTAATTATCCATTTGTTCAAGTTCCCCCTTCCTGTCCAAAAACTTGGTTTCCTAATCAAACATGCAAGTAACATCCTTTCCTAAAAATAAATATTTTAAAATAGAGACAAAGTCATTAAAAACCTCATAAAAATAGTGGGAGGCCTTGTGCCTCCACAAGGCCTGGTACCAGAAGGCTACTAGGTTGAATTCTTAGTTTTCCTTCTTGGAAACATAAAGTTTTGGAAACAAACATCAATGCACTATCGCGGAAACCAAGTAGGATGACATATAAAAATTCTTCTCCTTTTTGAAGCTTGACAGTTGGGAACATATTTCAATGGAAATTATCTTCCCCCAATAAAAAATGGCTTCTTCCTTGATTGTGAAGTAGAAAATATAAAGAACCATGTGGGAAATACTTGTTGTGGATTCCTGTCCCACTATTCTTGTAAACAAGCATGAAATTTCCCGGAATGGATTTATAAATGAACTAACCTGCAAGCTTGTGATATCTTCAGGAACTGTCGTTGGGTATTCCAAGAACTCGAGCAAGAGGTCCAACCTTTGTTATGTTTTTTTAGGAACTGATTGGAGTCTTCTCCTCTGAACGTCAATGTTAGCTCCGACAATATTAACATCTTACGAAAGACCTGAGGTGACAAAGAAACAAGAGTGGTCCTGCAGTGGAATAATTATTTGTCCTAGAATATATCTATCGGTGCACCAAGAGACCAGCTCCTTATAGTCAAAAAATTCAGGGACAGCCTACACGAGCAATTCCATAGGTCCAAATTAATTTTTTCTGGAAGGAAGGGGATGAGTAGTAAGAATATGCCCTGGACCACTGGAATTTATGGTCCTCACGCCCGAAGATGTTCACTCTATATCCACAAAATTGTTGTCACGCTGGTGCCATAATTTTATGAGAACGTCTGTTTTCTCCAGATGATGCTTGAAATGAACAGTTGGAGGGGATAATATAACCCTCTGCAAATGTTGGTTCAATGCATGTGAATGAGAAATCTCCTCGATCCTTTTGCTCATTAATGAAAATATCTATGGGTGTTGCATGATGATCTGTTAGCAGTAAAGCTTAGTTATTGCATACTTTGAAGTGCGAAGGTGGTGGGTACGATTAAGAGCAATTAAGGATTGGAGCTTTCATGAATGTGCCAACCTAATCACGCGCGAACAACATTCCATGATGTTTGAAATTAACACTCATAAGGGATAAAACAACCCTCCACAAATCTTGGTTTAATGCATATTAATGGGAGATCTCCTCGAACCTTTCTCTCATTAATAGAAAATTTTATGGTTCCTGCATGATGAGTTGTTAGCATTAAAGCTTACTAATTGCATATTTAGAAATAAGGCATTATATATATATATATATATATATATATATAATGTTTTTATAAACAATTGTTTTACTATAAATAAGACTCTTATATATATAAGTATGAAAAGCAGTCAGACAGGCTTGAAAGTAGGGTTTCAAGGGGTACTGAGGAGAGGTGAGCGCCCAACAGTCAAATTATATGTCTTTATAATATATATATATATATATATATATATATATATATATATATATAATGTCTTTATAAACAATTTTCTTTTATAAACAAGTGATGCAGGAGCATCACCAGCAAAGCACAAGTGTGGAATATTTTGAAATATTTTGAATTTCAAACGATTCATGTATTAATGTGATATCTAACAAACCTTTTAAGCCATGAATGTCTTAAATGATCGGAGGCTGAGACATCATGTAAGGTTGATGGGGGAATGTATTTTTCTTTAATGAATCACATCGTAGTACATATTTGGAGCTTGCGCTCTTATCTGTCTAACTCGATATTTATTGTAATAAATGATAAGTAGTTGATAGCATTCAATTTCATTAAGATAACGTAGAGTAGTTGGAAGGAAGAACTCGAGAGAGTCCCTTTGTATATATCTTTGTAATATTGTCGAGTAGAGGTTGTTGATAGTTTTTATCGATTATCATAGTTGATGTGGGGAAAGGATAACCAAGCAACATCTGAATCTATCTTGTATAGTTTAAGAAGTAGTGAAGAACAATGTATGTATGTAACAAGTTTCAGTTTGATGAATATAATAGAGATATATCGTACCAAATATGTGTTGAGTATATGTCTATCTAAATGAATGGTAGAGTTTCTGTTATTTTTTAATTCTCTGTTATTTATGTTATTGAATCCATGACTACATTTTCTTTGTTGAATGTATGAGTCATTGTAAGGAGTAAATGAATTCTAATTGTTTCTCTGTATTGAGCAAGTGCGAGGCGTGCATAGTTTCCTCAAGGAGTGCATGACCGAGTCTATTTTGAATCGAAGGCTTAGAAGGGATAGTGGAACTTCTACGTATGCAAGGAGTGCGTGACAAAGTTTTCAGACTCGAAAGCTCAGGAGGATTAGTGTGATTTAGTCACAAGAGATAGAAGTGGTTGGAGAATAGTTGCAAGGAGTGCGAAGTCATCCACAAAAGTTGAAGTGTGGATATAAATTTGTTCCAAGGTGTGCACAAATCAAATTATCGACTAAGTGTCGAAGAGATTGTTCATAGGAACAAAGGAAAATCGAAGAAGGAAAGCTTAGAAGGTAGAGAGGTGGAAATATTAAAGGAAAGGAGTCCTTGAACTTCTCGTCAAAGCCAATGGAAAATATTTGTCCTCAGAGGGAGGAGAACGATCCCAAACCATAGGATTTGGTGAAGTTGTAAGGAGGAGAACTGTGAAGTATTTTGGTACCTCAGAGGTTTGACAAGTTGAAAAATTGACAAAGGCTGAGTCGCGAAGTCCAAAGTCACAATTCAATATAGACCATGGATCATAGGAGAGCACGTGGAAACAGATTGAGGATTTTGGGAATCAGAAGATCAGAGGTTCTGAGTAGAAGACCTAGAGTTTGCGAGGTCATGAATTCAGAACCATAGTGGGGCCGATGAATCTAAGGAGACGCATGGTAGGGGTTAGGAACCTCAGAGAACAGTACTCCAGGAAAAATTGAGGGAAGTATTCAGTATATCCCCAAAGTTTGAACTACAAAGGAGATAGACCCACAGTCATAGCCGTGGTTACTTGCGGAAGAGGCCTCTGCATGTGGGTAAATCAGTATTGGGTGCCCGCAGGGACCCAAGGAGTCACCCTAACTCAATAAAATTAACGAACCAAGACCAGGAGGTCAAGAAACACTTTGGAGAGAAGGGGGGTTTGCGTCAACAAGTGTGAAGGTGACAGGGATGGGGAAAATAAATTAAGGAATGGCCAAGGATGAAGAGTGTTCAGACGGGATTCAAAATAGGGTTACAAGGGATACTCAGGAGAGGTGAAGTCCCGACGATCAAATTGTATGTCTCATAAATTTTGAATGAAAACATGTAAAATGGAAGAGAGCATGATGGGGCAGTCTAATGGTTGGTTTGTATATTTGTGGAATTTCAGGTGTTGTTTGCAGGTCATAGAAAAATAGAAGGGAAATCTTGAGCCTGCCTATCCAAGAATCCGCAATAAAAAAAGTGGCTAAGTATGGAATAGGGAAACAGTCGGTGAGACTCATTTTTGCTAATATATTGAAATTTGTAATAGATATCTCATTACCTAGCAATATATTTTCTGCATGTATATCGCGGAATTCTAGGTATTGTTTGCAGGTCGTGGAACAATGCAAAGGAAATCTTGAGCCCACCTATCTGGGAACCCATAAGAGAAAAAGTGGCTAAGTATGGAATAGGAAAACTGTCAGTCAGATTCATTTTCGATGATATATTGAAATTTGTAATAGATATCCCATTACCTAGTAGGATATTTTCTGCAAGTTTTTGGACAAGTTGTGTAGGGACAGTCAGTGTGACTCTCTCCTTGAGGCTTTTACTCATTAATGAAAATCTTCACTATATAATAATGTTTTTTATAAACAATTTTTTTATTATAAATAAGACTCTTATATATATATATATATATATATATATATATATATATATATATATATATATATATATAAGTATGAAAAGTGGTTGGACAGGGTTCAAAGTAGGGTTACAAGGGATACTCAGGAGAGGGAAAGCCCCGACGGTCAAATTGTATGTCTCAGAAACTTTGATTGAAAAACCCATAAAATGAAAGAGGGCATGATGGGGCAGTCCAGTGGTCAGTTTGTATATCGTGGAATTCTAGGTGTTGTTTGCAGGTCGCAGAACAATGGAAGCACAATTTTGAGCCCGCCTATCTGGGAACCCACAATAAAAAAAGTGGCTAAGTATGGAATAGGGAAATGGTCGGTCGGACTCGTTTTCGCTAATATATTGAAATTTGTAATAGATATCCCATTACTTGGCAGGATTTGTTTGCATGTTTCTAGACAAGTTGTGTAGGGATAGTGAATGTGACTATCTCCTCAAGGCTTTTACTCATTAATGAAAATCTTTACGGTATAAAAATCCTTTTATAAAC
>ML807994.1:0-30897 GCA_009831015.1 Picea engelmannii
TATAGGAATCCCAAGTTCCTCCATTCTATGCCAAAGCTTATCTCTAGGGACCATGTCAAAAGATTTTTTGAAATCGACAAAGCAACAAAAGGCTTCTTCTTTTTTCTCCCACGCTTTCTCAATGATGTGCCTTAGAGTTATATTGTGATTAATCGTGGAGTGTTTAGGTCTAAAACCTGTTTGCCCTTTAGCACGCTTATCTCCTCCTTCCGCCCACTTACTAATTCTATTTTCTAGCATATTTCCGAATAACTTTGCAAATAAGGGGTTTATCATTATGGTCCTATAGTTGGATGACATCACCACTCTTGAAAAGCAGTATTGCTAGGCTCGTTGTCCAATCTGTAGGGAATCCCTGTTGAATGATGTTGTTGAAAATTTTCATAATGTGAGGTGCAAGAGTTTTCAAACCCCACTTTAGATATTCTGCTTGAAGTTCAACTAAATCTTTTGTTTTTCCAACACCCAACTTTTTAATACCCACCTCAATCTCTTGCACAATGAAGAGCTTAGTAGCAATGTTGACCAAGGGGGGGGAGTCAACCTTAGAATCTTGCTCATAAAGTTGCTTTGCATACTCGAACCATTGATAAGTTATGATATTATTTTCAGTTTGTTTCTTTCTCGTTTGAAGTTCCTTCCAAAATAACTTGGGGTTATTTTCCCCATGAAGATTAGTTCCTCCCTCCTTGAGATCATGAAATCAACTTTTTTCTTTCTTACAATCTGCTTTAAGGCTTTTAAGTTTATTTCTTTATGGCTTGACTCTTTCAAAGTTTTCCTTATTGTTTTGAATTCCTCATCCAACCAAGCATTAATCGGAAAACAATTTGTTTCAGAATTCCTACTTTTTGCTCTTTTGCATTCTGCAAGTGCGCTTTGAATTAAATTTGTTAGCTCATGACTATGGAGGCCCTGGGAGAGAATTTTCTCCTTGTTAAACAGCCTCTCTAGCGTTATCTTGAAAGTTAAAGTTAAAGTTTTTATCTAGCGCAATGTAAAAAGTTAAAGTTTTTATCTATATCAAATTTTAATCTAAGTTTTGATGATCTGATTATACTTGGAATTATAAAAATGTCTTAAATTATAATAAAACTTTCCTTAAGTGGAAAATTCTGCAACAATCTTATTATTATATTTGTTACAAGATTATTTTACTTTCTAATAGTTTATTATTAAACCACAACCTTATTCACGCAAATTATAATTCTACCACCTCATATTTGTCATTTTAATTGTCAACATTACTTGATTGTTAATGCAATTCATCACCCATGGCATCTAATTTGTAGTGGTTATATCCTTTTATGATTTCCATAACCCACATTGAGGAGGCCATGTCTTTCTTTTAAAAGTCCCCGCCACTTCTCTTTTCGGTGACCCTTGTCTATTTTGCCATGTTTGTATTTTGCCATGATGAACCTTAACCTTATTGTCTATTTTTTAACGAAAAAAAGAGTTTATAGTGGTATTCATTGTAGTGTCTCTCATTATAAACCCCATGCTAGTACCAACAACCCACAAGCCAACACTAGCAAGGTAGCCTATTACTTAACATGAGTTGAGACATCCAAAGACACACCCATGGGGTGCCACACCTCGGGGATGCCTACCCTTCTAGCCTCATCACAATGGGCCAAATGGACTCGACGAGAGTTGAACCTGGGTGGGGAGACTGTGAAACTCAACCATTTCAACTACTACACTAAGCCCCTTAACCTTGTCCTCTTTATGAAGTGCACTACTTAGGATTAGTAGGGATGGTTGAATGTTGGTGCGATATTCAAATTCGTTGAATACTCTAGGTGTAAACATGGCCTTACTTTTATCATTTCAATTCCAAAGTAGTATCCATGACTGGCAAATCTATTGAATGTTAAGCAATGACGATGAGTATGACAAGTAGTTGTATAATCAGAGGAGTGTGTGGCTCCTCCATCATTATCCAGGGAAAGTTAGGTTTGAAATATCACTCTTAAGTTTGACAAAAATAATATACAGTGTTAGACCAATTGCTCAACTCACCCATCCCTTATAAGATTTGATTGCAACAAAGCTAAGGCACTCTTCACGATCATATGGAATCCCCTATTATGACATTTGGGGCATTTAAGTTTGGGAGGAGTAAGTATTTTGCAATATGAAAAGGAGGAGAGTATCAATGTGATAATAAAATCCCAATATTGGAATACCCCACTTTGGTAGCGAGATTTCTAATTATTATGGATATAGGTAATAATAGTTGAAGACCATTATTGTTGGGTGCAATGGTGAAGCTACACTCAATTTTCATAGTTATGTGGTCCAAACCGCCACATGGCAATGACCCTACAAGCAACACAGGTCAAAGATTTGTGGTCACACATTGAACCTAGTTGCGTAATCATTGGGGCATTGATCCACTGACATGGCATCGTAGTAAACATTGCAAGCTTTATCCATACACCCCCATAGTAAAAAGGGTGTAGCGTTTTGTTGCACTCGACGATATTTATCTACAAGTGTAAGAAGGCCATAATGTATAACACTAAAATCACAAGCAATGTTAGTGTCGGAATTTGAAAGGATGTTATTACACTAGTTAGTAGCTTCATTTATTTGGCTCCTTTTTTTTTCCGAATATGGCAAAACATATTATAACTTAATTGTCAATCAACTGTGAGGACAATCATCACTAGTTATTATCCACAAATGTGGGGCAACACAACCCATTGGTGGTTCGCAAGGGGGCAAACTTTCACTCATGTCAAATGCCTATGGTTATTGGGTCATTAACATGTTTCCTTATGTTTGAGGAAGACGAGTTCTTAGCCAATCAGAGGTAGTTTTAGGTCTTACTCAAGGACCACAAAGATGATTTTAGCCTAAATAATATTTGCAAGAAAGTTAATATCTCATATTGTCATTGTTGAGGGTATAACAGTGGGGTCATAAGCTTTAAAGTGGCAGATAATCTTAATCCCATATATAAAACTAGATACTACCTCGTTGCCATTTAACCTTTTATTCAAATAATATTATTTATATAATATCCATAATTACACATTATTACTTTACTAATCTAACCTATTTTTAATAAGATTTACTTATATATATATATATATATATATATATATATATATATATATATATATATTATGAAAGGCGATTTATTTCTAATCCAACCTATTTTTAATAAGATTTATTTATATATATATATATATATGTATATTAAATATTTTATATAATAATAATATATATATATATATTATGAAACGTGATTTATTTCCCTCTTTGAAGATTGACTGAGTGATTTTGAAATGTAAGTCTTTGAATTTAATTCAATAACAACTTAGATCACTTATTTCCCTCTTCTAGAATTGACTTTGAAATGTAAGTCTTTTAATCAATCAATAACATCGTCATATCACTTGTGAAAGTGAACCCTACTTAACTTGTATTTATATGTATGAAAGGGACATGTGCATATCACATGCATTAATGGGGCATATGAATTAGTAAATTGGACGAAGTTAAAAAATGTTGAACTCATAAAATAAGAATTTTTAATTTACATGATGTTAATGTGGCATGGAGTTGTTATTGATTATTTAAACAAAATGTTGTGAGATTTTGGAGAAATTAGAGTATTGTGTAGAAGGAGGGTGTCACGTTCTTAAGAGTCTTGCCCGAAATAATATGCTTCGTCATCTCCTAGTCATGCGATGTAGTGGTGTCTCAAATGTGGTGGTTCAACCAGTGCACGTCTTACTACACTTGGACTACACTTCTTCACTCAAGGTGTGCCCATAACCAACCTTGAGTTATAATGAGTCAAATCACACACTTCAACTCTACGTGTTAATAACCTAGGCGCACACCCAATTGTGGCCAACTTCTGCAACGACACACAATTTGACAGGTCATGCAACTTAACACTTAACACAAGTATACAAGTACACAAGAGAACATGCAACACATGAAAATTGACACAACTATTATGTTTGGGCGGCACCAAGACGTGCCTAACACCCATATAAGAATAATGATACAAGATGTTTACAAGTTAAAATACATGTACAAAAGGGGAGTCGCATCTCATTACAATGTTACAAAGAAACATGGCCAAGTCGACTTCCTGACTTGCCTTCCTTCTTCACACGATCAATCCCCTATCCCGACCATATTTCTTGTTCACTCGGTGACTTCTGCCAACTTGGTCAGCGTCTTCTTCCTTGCTTCCTTCACTTGCTTATGTGCCTTCTCCTTGTCGAATGATCCTTAGCTCGACCAACCCTTTCCAAGTACATAGGCACCTTCCCCTTCGTGCAAAGGGTCGCATCCCTTGGAAACAACCCGAGCCAACCTCATTTTGTTGTTTGGTTCACCCAAGTAACGACAAGTCCATTGCTTCGCCCATTGTTGGGTTGTCTGCACCCCAACTCATTTGTGTGCAAGTCGACCCATCCACATCCTCAAGCTATCCAACCAACCAAGATAGTATAATTTGTAAGTAATGGGAATGAGTCCCATTGGCTTCGCACGTCTGAATTTTGCGTTAAGGCGCCCCTACTCGCCCCATATAAAAATGGTTCGCCACTCCACCCTTATTCCACCAAACGCATCTCCTTGGTTCACCAACTATGTCAAGTCTTTGTGCTCTTCTTAGCAGCATGCTCTTGCCATCTGTGTTGGAAGATTTACATTCTCCCCTACTAAATTTGGTGTCGTCTCGACAACATCCAACAAACACAAGCTCCAAGATGTTGCTCCTCAAACTCATGGATCTTATCTTTGTACTACCATAAAATTGTGTGCCTCTCCCAACTATTATCCTCATCGAGTTTGTCCTTCCAATGGACAAAGTATCTATTCCTCCAATTTCTTCCAACAAAAGAGATCCAATGAGCAAGTATCTCCTCAACTTCCAACTCAGGTCTGTCCATAATTATCATTGAAGCTCGAGATGGCACGACTCTACATGGGTCATCTGCATTCGTTCAACACAGATTAAGTTGACTGATATGGAAGACGCGCTGATGAGCCTTCATGTGAAACAACAACTCCAACTTGTAGGTGACATTACCGATCTTCTCAAGGACTTTGAACATACCCTCAAACCTCTGCACCAAGGCACTAGCCATACCGATAAGTGGCTTGAATAGTTCTTTGCCAAACTTGACCAAGACCAATTCACCCACTTCGAACTTTGCTTCTCATCTCTCACAATCTTCCCACTGTTTCATTCTCTCTGTCACATTTGTCAATTGTACACGAGCCATCTCCAACCTATCCTCCCATCCTTTCATGAACCCCAAGGAAAATGGGTTTCCTCGCAACATTGCATGAGGGGTCAAGGGTTGTTTTTTGTTTTCCAACTTAAACAGATTGTAGCCTGTCGTTGAACTCTTATGCAAGTTATAACTGAATTGGGCAGCATCCAACAAGTTCGACCAATTCATCTAATATACCCCCATGAAGTGTCTCAAGTAGTCTTGCAAGAGTCTGTGATGCGCTCACTCTGTGAATAGTAACTTGAGCTCCGCAACAACTTCATCCCCTTGAATTTGAGAAACTCTATCCAAAAACGCTCGATGAGTAGTGTATCTCTATCTGACACAATACTCAAAGGAAGACCACAAAACTTCACTACATTCTTGAAGAACATCTTTCCATTTCCTTTGCACTACAAAGCATCATCGTCACAACAAAGATAACATGTTTAGAAAAACAATCAACCACGATCACGATTCCATTATACCCTTGTTCCATTGGAAGTTGTGTGATGAAGTCCTTCAAAACTCTTTCCCAAAGTATCTCCAGAATCGATAAAGGTTGCAATAGACCAACTTGCATTTTGGTATCAACCTTGTCTTGTTGACAAACAATACAAGTATGGACAGATTCTTCAAAACCATGCCTCATATGCTCCTAGTAATATCATCATTCTAGCAATGCCATTGTTCTTCATTGTTCTAGGTGGCCAGCCCAAGGCGAGTCGTGACATTCCCTTATGAGCTCCTTGCGGAGGTTACATGACTTAGACACATAGATGTGTTCACCAAAATACAAGAATCCTTGATCCATCCAAAACTTTGGTGTCTTTCCTTCCTTCACTTGTTTCATGATGTTCATTGTTGTAGGATCACTTCACAATCCTTCCTTGATCATGTCTTGGAATTCTGTCAAAACTTGAACTTGACTATCCATTGGTGTCGATAGCTCATCCTCCTCCAGAGCAGCAAGTTGTGCCTTTCTACTCAAGGCGTTTTCAACACCATTCATCCTTCTTGGCTGGTACTTGATGGTCATGTCAAATTTTGCCAAGAAGTCTTTCCACCATGCCTACATGGGTGACAACTTGGGTTGGGTGGAAAAGTAACTTGTCACCACATTATTTATCTTCACCATAAATGGTTTTCCCAACGAGTAGTGCCTCCATGCTTGTAAGAAATGTATGATCGTTGTCATCTCCTTCTCATGAACCAAATACCTTTGTTCACGATCTTGTAGCTTCCTACTCTCGTAGGCTAGCAGGTGACCCTCCTGCGACCAAAATCCACCAATATTGAAGTTTGAGGCGTCCATCTGCACATCAAGTGTTTGCTCAAAATTGGGTAGCTTCAACACAGGTGTTGTAACAAGTCTACATTTTAGCTCACAAAACGCAACTCTACACTTATTCGACCAATTCCATGGTTTGTCTTTCTTCAACAAGTTGCTCAAAGGTGCAATGATCTTGGATTTCCCCTCCACAAATATGTGATAGTAGTTGGCCATCCCAAGGAAGATTCTCACTTCATGAACTATCTGTGACTCATCCTAATTTTCAATCACTCAAACCTTTGCAAGGTGCATATGAATGCATCCTTGTCTAACCCAATGGCCCAAGAATGGTATCTCAGACTGCCCAAAAACACACTTGGATTTATTCCAGTATAATTTATTCCTTTGCATCACTTCAAAGACCTTCGCCAAGTGCTTCTTGTGCTCTTTCATACTTTCATTGAACACCATTATATCATCCAAGTAGACCACCACAGACTAGTCCAAGAATGGTCGAAATACACAAGTCATCAAAGTGCAAAAAGTGGTTGGGACATTGCACAAGCTGAAAGGCATCACTAGAAACTCAAAGCTTCCATACCTCATCACCATGGCCATCTTTGCCTCATCCCCTTCTGCAATCCTCACTTGATAATACCCTTGTCTCAAGTCGAGCTTTGAGAAGACTTTAGCCTTAGCCAACTTGTCAAAGCAATCTATGACTAGAGGTAATGGATATCAATTCTTCATGGTATGTTTTTTCAAGTATCTATAGTCCAAACATATCCTTAGCGTTTTTGTGTCCTTCTTCTTTTAGAAGAGGACCGACATGTTGTAGGGTGATCTAGAGGGTTTAATGAACCCGGTGTCAATCAGCTCCATCCTCTATCGTCTCAATTATTCCAACTTGTACCAAAAAATTCGGTAAGGAGGCTTCGTTGGTGGTTGCAACCCCAACTCTAGCTCTATACGATGGTCAACATTATGCCTAGGTGGGAGCACTTTCAGCAACTCATCCATCATTTTGTCTACAAATTCATCCATACATTGGCGACTCATGGTGGAATAGGTGTCCCCAATCCACCCTCTTCAATCTCCCCAATAAATACTACATAAATATGTGACTTACGTTGCCTTGCTACCCTCTTCATGCCTAATGCAGACATGAACTGCACCTTTCCACTTAACTTCCTTGCGGTTGCGTGCACAACCCAAGATTTTTGCTCACCTATTATAACCAACTTATCCACGAATGGAAAGAGAACCGAATGTGTCCTCCAAAGGAATTCTTTCCCTAGGATAATCTCAAAGTCATCCATACGAAACAATTTGAAATCTGTTGAACCTTTCCACTTGTCTAGTTGAATGTGAATCGAGGAGGTGACCTTGGTTTCTGCCTTTTCCTTAGAGTTCACTGCCTTCACCACAACTACGCACAAAGTAACTCTAAGTCCCAGATCCTTTGTCAACTATGTCCTTAGGAATTTGTGTGAGGCACCTGAGTCAACCAGTGCTTGAGCCATCCTCCCATTGATGATCAAATCAACAAAACACAATCTGTAGTCACTTTTCCCTTGGTTGCTAGCTAAGGCACCAATCCTCCACAACCTTCCCTCCATAGGATCTTCTTGTGCACAATTGGATAAGTCAAATGAACAACAACAAATGGAACAAGAGTTCAAGTTACCTCTATTTGAAGCATGTCATCGATGAGTACCAAACAACAAAGCCTTTGTAAGGTCTATGGGGGATCATTTCGTTGTGCATCATCTAGTAATACAACATGCAATTTCACCTCGACAAAGTGCATTATTAGTCATGGTATGATGCCCAACCAAGATGCTCTTGAGCCAACTATGAATTGTCTCAACAACTCGACACCATCATCCACCCTTCTCCAATGCCCAATGTCATCCAACATTGTCCAAGTCTTTTGGGCACAAAATTGTTTTGTCTCTTGGGAAAAGCATGATTTGCACAAGCATCTGATCGTTCTAGACTTTGTCTTAGTCAATGGATGACAACATCATTGCCTCAGACATGTCAAGTCACCCCCCCGACCGTTTTCTCTCTTGCAAGGCACGGTGAAGTGCACCCAACATGATCTTGAAACCAACTTTGTGGGGAAGTCAAACTTTGATACCACATGTCACACACCTAAGAGTATTCCCTAAAACAATATGCTTCGTCGTCTCTTGGTCATGCAACATCACGATGTCTCGAACATGGTGGTTTGACTAGCTTGTGTCTTACTGCACCCGGACTACACCTCTTCACTCAAGGCACGTCCATAACCAAACTTGAGCTACAACAAGTCAAGTCATACACTTCAACTCTACACATTAACAACCTAGGTGCACGCCCAACAGTGGCCAACTTTTGCAGCAACACTTAAGCAGTTTGACAGTTCATGCAACTTGACACTTAACACAAGTATACAAGTACACAAGAGAACATGCAACACATGATAATGGCACAAATATTATGTTTGGGTGACACCAAGATGTGCCTAACACCTATATAATAATAATGATACAAGATGTTTACAAGTTACAATACACATACAAGAGGGGAGTCACAATTCATTAAAATGTTCCAAAGAAACTTGGCCAAGTCAAATTCCTAACTTGCTTTCTTTCTTCACACAATCAACCCCCTGCCACGACAGTAGTTCTTACTCACTCGATCACTTCTCCCAACTCGATCAACTTCTTCTTCCTTGTTTCCTTCACTTGCTTGTATGCCTTCTTCTTGTCAAATGATCCTTAGCTCATCTAGCCCTTTCCAAGCATATATGCATCTTCCCCTTCGTGCTAAGAGTTGTGTCCCTTGGAAATGACCCGAGCCAACCTCATTTCATCGTTTGGGTAACCCAAGTCGTGACAATTCCACTGCCTTGCTCATCATTGGTTCGTTTGCACCCTAACTCGTACACGTGCAAGTCAACCTCTTCCACATCCTCAATCTAGCCAACCAATCGACATATTGTCATCCATGAGTAATGGGAACAATTCCCCTTGGCTCTGCACATCTGGATCACACGCCAAGGTGCCCCTACTCATCCCATATAAGGATGGTCCACCACTTCACCCTTATTCTATTGAGCGCGTCTCCTTGGTTCACCGACTGTGTCACGTCTCTGCACCTATCTTGGTTGCGTGCTCTTGCCATCTGTACCAGAGGCTTTGGATAGGGTATAGTTTAGGGACGTTTTATGTACTTCGGTTGTTTTGATGTTTAAATGTAGAGGGGATAGAGTGTTGACTCATTGTAGGGTATAGTGTAAAGTCTATTGCAATACAAAAATTTTATACAAAATTCTTAAGGATTAGTTCAATCAGTTAAATTATCTACTAAAGGCATGTTATTAACAGGGAGACCTTAGTTCAAAGTGTCAAATCCAGTCAAATCCCTTAGGGTTACTAGCTGCCATTATGGTTGGCGATTGAGTCACCTTCCCTCTCATATAAATACAAGATCTTTATACAAGTTAGGGTTTGGATCTTAATTGTTTGCATAACAATGCCTCATTCCAATCACTAAACCACAACCCAAAGTCTAACGTTGTCAAGTCTACCTTGCAATGTCAAAGAGTAAAGTCAATCCAAGTCAAGCCAACTTAGTCATGTGTTGCTAAGTTAGTGCAAGTCCAACTAACCCTTAGTCATGCATGTTCATGGTCAAGTCTACCATGCCATGTCGGAAAGGAAAGTCAGTCCAAGTAAATCTAACCATGTCATGTGTTGCTAACTAAGTGAAACCAAATGTCAATCTAAGTTATTACAACTACACCAAATGTCATGTGTTGCTAAGTCTGTCAAAGCAAGCTAGATAAGTCAAACCAAATGTCCAAGTATAAGTTTATACAACTATCTTTTGGCATTATATATGTTGTTCTTATTCATAGGAGAGAAGAGTTATGATCATTTCAAACAACTATTAAATTCAAATATAAACATTAAAATCATCAAATCATGCCAATATTTAATTTATGTTAAATATATAACTATTTTCACATCGAAGATAACATTTTATTTAGACTCGTGTTTTAAAAGGGTGAGAGTGATTATTGGGTGAAGATAAATTTCATTGAATGTAACATGAAGTTGTGTCGTTTTTATACCTATGGTGTTTGGTGGTACCATACTTATGTCACTTTAAATTGTGTTAGACAATTGATATTCTCACCAATGATTATTTTATAAACCCTTTTGAATCTTGTTGTAATTTATGTAGTGCCCAGACTTCTTATCCATCATATTATAGATTTGGTTGTATTATTGTCTTGGCTTGTGTCATTTGTCGGGCATATCAATTGAAAATTGATAATAAGACGTGTTTCCTTCTTAACCATGCCAATTGGATGTTGCATAATAGGTGTTGACTACTCCTCGTGCATGCATGAAATGTATGTGGCATGGTGACAAAATATGTTAATGAAACATGCAAGGCAATGTGGTACGTGTGGTGCTTATGGTGCAAATATTGATTATGTGGTATGTGTGTTGCACAATGGATAGAGTCTGTCTATGTGGTGTTTACTGCACATGTTTGTGTTATGTGTTGGGTAGTTTGAAGGGTTGAATTAGTCATATCATTTGCTATGTTAATTCAACTAACACTAATTCTTGTGGAGTTGATATGTAAGTTACTTAGTTACATTGAGTCCCACACTGACATGGTCACATGATAAGGGTCACCCAAATACAAATAAACATTATGTGGAAATTCCATGCCAACACTAAGGGGTTTTGAGTCAAGAATGCTCCTAGATAGATATGTGTAACTTCTATAATGATTGTTTTGCTCATGTATAAGATAATTGATAATGATTCAATGCATGCCTCCTTGATCTAGATATAATTGACCTAGAAGCTCAACATGAGATCATTAAGGGGCAAAAATTGATAAATAACAATGACAAGGTCAGTGAAGTATTATTTTAATAAAAGATCGCTTTTATAATAAACAAAGCAATATTGTGAGTCATTTTAAAGCAGGATTTGGAAATGGCATGTGTTAAAAAGAAAAGCAACACGTTTTAAGCATGCAAATAGGTTGATATGAATGGGATACTTGGGACACGTGTCTCCTTAAGAAAAATAGTAATATTGAAAGGAAATCCTTTAGATGGGCTATAAATTCAAGGCTAGTCAAAACTTAAGACGAGATCACCCTAGCAAAATAGCTCTAGGTGGGGACATAATGGTAGGAAAACCAAGGGATTGTATCATGAACATGATCACATTGCTATTGGAATTATGTGGAATGAGGGGTGAGGGTAGAGACTTGTGGTTTTTTCATGCATGTTTCTTAGTTATGTCGTGTCCCATGTTGAATGGTTAGATGGTCTGGGCCATCTGACTATACAAGTAAACATTCTATGGAAAATCCATGCCAATGTTGAATGGATGTGAGTTAAGAGTGCTCCTAGATGGGTCTGGATGCCTCCTATAATGACTTTTATGTGGATGTCTAAGATCATTGACAATGGTTCAATGTCCACTTACTTGATCTAGATGTTATTAACCTAAAAGCTCACTTTGGGATCATTAAATGGAAAAATATAATGAGTAAATCTATAAATAAAAATGGCAAGGTTAGGGAAACATTATTTTAATAAATATCGTTTTTTATAAAATATATAGAAAGTGATATTATGAGTCAATCTAAAGTGGAATTTGCAAATGACTCATAGAAAATAAAAGTGACACTTGTAATTGATAAATGACACTTGTTAAATAAAAATGGTATTTGTTAGGCATGCGAAAAGGTTGATGTGGATGGGAAGCTTAAGACACACGTCTCCTTGAGAAAAAGAGTAATAATAAAATAAAATCCTTCCCATGTGCTATAAACTTAGGGTTAGTCAAAACTTAAGAGGGAATAACCCATATGCTAGCGAAATAACTCTAGGGAGAGGATATAATGACATGGGAATCGAATGATTGTTTCCTAAACACAATCGATATTACGTTAGAATTATGTGGAAAGAGGAGTGAGCGCAGATTGTGGGATATGATGGGAATGAGTGGTTAGCCTCCAAGAAGAGCGTGGACTAGTTGTTGGATGTTGCATAATAGGCATTGACTACTCCTTGTGCATGCATGACATGTATGTGGCATGTGACAAATTATGTTATTGGCACATGTAGCACATGTAACGTGATGTGGTATGTGTGGTGCTTATGGTGCAACTATTGATTATGTGGTCTATGTGGTGCATGAAGCTCATAGTGTGTCTATGTGGTGTTTGTTGCACATGTTTGTGTTGTGTGTTGGGTAGTTTGAATGGTTGAATTAGTCATCTCATTTGCTATATTGATTCAACTAACACTAATGTTGGTGGAGTTGACATGAAAGTTACTTAGTTACATCAAGTCCCACACTGACATGGTCACATGATAGGGGCCACCCAACTATACAAATAAACATTACGTGGAAATTCCATGCCACACTAAGGGTTTTTGAGTCAAGAATTCTCCTAAGTAGATATGTGTAACTCATGTAATATTTTTTTTGCTTATGTCTAAGGTCATTGATAATGATTCAATGTTTGCCTCTTCAATCTAGATATAATTGACCTAGAAGCTCAACTTGGGCTCATTAAGGGGGAAATATGATGAGTAAATTGATAAATAAAAATGGCAAGGTCAATGAAATATTATTTCAACAAAAGATCATTTTTTATAAAATATAAACAAAGCGTGAGTCACATTTTTAAAGTGGGATTTGGAAATGACACATATTAAAAAGAAAAACAACATGTGCAATTGATAAATGACACTTGTTAAGTAATAATGACATTTTTTAAGTATGCAAATAGGTTGATGTGAATGGGATACTTGGGACACATGTCTTCTTGAGAAAAATAGTAATATTAAAAGGAAATCCTTCACATGGGCTATAAATTCAAGTCTGGTCAAAACTTAAGAGGGAATCACCTTGGAAAAATAGCTCTACGTGGGGATATAATAGTATGAAATCCGAGGGATTGTATCTTGAACATGATCACAATGCTATTGGAGTTATGTGGAATGAGAGGTGAGGGTAGAGACTTGTGGATTTTTCATGCATGTTACTTAGTTTGTAATGGTCAGATGGTGGGGGCCACTTGGTTGTACAAATAAACATTCTATAGAAAATCATGCCAATGTTGAGTGGTTGTGAGTCAAGAATGCTCCTAGGTGGGTGTGCATGACTCCTATAATGACCTTCCTCTTGATGTCTAAGATCATTGATAGTGATTACGTGTCCACCTACTTGATCTAGACGTTATTAACCTAAAAGCTCACCTTGGGTTGATTAAAAGGAAAAATATAATGAGTAAATCTATAAATAAAAACTACAAGGTCAAGGAAACAATATTTTAATAAAGTATTGTTTTTTATAAAATATATAGAAATTGATATTATGAATCATTCTAAAGTGGAATTTCGAAATGACTCGTATAAAATAAAAGTGACGCTTGTAATTGATAAATGACACTTGTTAAATAAAAATAACATTTGCTAGGCATGCAAGAAGGTTGATGTGAATGGGATGCTTAGGACACATGTCTCCTTCAGAAAAAGAGTAATATTAAAAGAAAACCCTTCCCATGTCCTATAAATTTAGAGCTAGTTGGAACTTAAGAGGGAATCAATCATATGCTAACAAAATAGCTCTAGGGAGAGGATACAATGACAGGGAAACAAAATGATTGTATCTTGAACACAATCACAATTATGTTAAAAATTATGTGGAAAGAGGAGGGAGGGTAGATCATGTGATACGATGGGGAATGAGTGGTTAACCTGTAATAAGAGTGTGGAATCTGAACCCTTGCATAGTGGGTACCTTAGAACTCAAGGTACATTGGTAAGGAGCAAAGGGATTATGCCATGTGAATTTTTCAAGGAGTAGTTGTTAAAAGAGGGTTAGACCAAGATCCCCATCTCTAAAGCGCAAGTTCCAGGTTCAATATTCCCTAACCTTTCTAATGTCATTAAATTTTTTAAATGGAAATTGGTGGAATAAACTATTCGTTGTTGTTTATTTAATTTCTTACTTTACGAGTACATGTTCTTGATTGCCAACATATATATAGTTTATGGTTACAGGAGGTGTTGTTGGTTCTTGGGTAACGAGAACCCAACACTACACATAATTTGTCGTAATAGAACACTCACCTCTTTCCAAATGTCTCGGTAGGAATTATATCCCATAAAATAACCATGTATATATTCCATTGATATCAGTGCTTCCAAGTTATGTGGTCTCAAACCAAGGGAATGCACCAATAGCATGTATGTTTCCTCCACTATGCTTAGGTGGGAGTGTCACCTCCTCCCATTTGTGGGCATGTTACATCCACAGTTTCAACTATGGGCACTCATACAAGTGAAGTTTGTCAATCTGCCTTCAGGTCTATAAGTTGGCTTGATTAAGGTTTTCCCATAGCCCAGGCCTCTCTCACCAAGATTCCACTAAAATTTATAGTATTACCATGTTCATCCAAAATGTGTGTGTCCTCATAGCTACCCTCTCATGCATTTTATAGATATCATGCACATTTCCATCCATCTCTATGCAAAACCCCCAAATTTCATAAATTCAAAAATGCATATTATTCACCCCAACCTAGGTGTCTCCTTTCCAATTCTTTGATTATTTTCCTACCTCAAAAATCAACTCTAGGTATCATGCTCTAAAAATTACAATTTTCTAAAATAAATAAAATTATTTGTATTTCCAGTGGACACGTTGAATTGCATATTTTTCATGGATGGGAAGATTAATATAATACCAAAGATGAGGTCAACACTCTTTGAATCCTAGTTTGTCTTTGGTGAGAGACTTGTGGCCAACGAAAGTAGGACTCCACACCCTTATTGTGCACCCCAATTAGTCATCATGATTAACCTCCATAGCCTCACAACATCATGAGCCTCCATGTATCATAGGGGGAGTTGCAACATCTATGAATTTTACCTCTACCCTCATTGGTGGGTCATGTGTTACCTCCCACTTAGTGTGTCCCATGTCCATTTGAAGGCTTAGTATTGGAAAATTATTTCTTTCCTTGCACACAATCTCAAAGGTTACATAGATCTACTGTCAACAAAAGATGTAAACAATTATTGCCATCATAAGGCACTAACAACTACAACAAAACCTTGACAATTGCTTCCTTTTTAACCCCATTTTTAGCCTCCATTTACTATCTTAGTGTGTGATTTTACAATTTTGGGTGAAAGTGGACACTATTTTGCGGTTAGAGGCTAAAGTCATTGCTC
Organism: Picea engelmannii; assembly: GCA_009831015.1. NCBI lineage: Eukaryota > Viridiplantae > Streptophyta > Pinopsida > Pinales > Pinaceae > Picea > Picea engelmannii. The sequence goes on from ML807994.1 coordinate 15,803, forward strand.
ATTGCAACGACTCTAGCATCACCTTCCTTTTCCATGCAATATGTAAAAGTTGATGCTACATTCATTTATGTTTGTAATCATTTAGCATTGATTGTTACTTTTTTAGCAAAAGAATAATTAGTGGATGCCAAGGTCATTGGAATTAACAACTCTTTAGCATCACACACTGACTATTATTGAACAAATATAATGGATGCTAAGCTAGATTTTAAAACTATTGATGCAAAAATGTACTAAGACCGTTAACAATCATTTGATGAGAAGCTTTTTTTCAAAATCAACCAAATGTGAATTATAAATGAATACCACTTCTAACCATAGTAATAATAAGATTACATTCCAAAAAATAATGAATCATATGAAATTTTATTAAATAAAGCTTGAAAATTAAAAATTAAAATACAAATCCTGAAAATCCATGTCATCTAATGCATCGTTAACAATGTCCATATTTTCTTGCAAGCACTTAATATTATTCTTGCTACACCATCCTGCAAAAGCAATATTGTCATCATCTTCGTCTTCATCTTCATCATTGAGAAAATTGGTTCGTAGATTGTTCATATTGTTATAAGGTCTATTTTCATCGTTTTGTATATCTGCATCCATCTCATCCTCTTCCAGATCATCTAACTCTTGTTGTTAATTGTTGTGATTATTACAATCCTCTAAATTTTGTATCTTATCCATATTTCCATGACAAACAATGTACTCTAAGTGATCATCACGTGAAGACCAAAGTCTAGCATTGCAATGAAATATCGCTAAATGGATACTAGATATCGTCGTCATCAACTTCATGTTCCTCTTATTGGACTTCATCATCACACAAATTTGGTCTGTGAATTATATTATTACCAAATCCATCATCATCTTTAAAAATTAAAAAAAAAACTAAACTGTGAAACTTTGTATTATAAAAGTTGTAGCAAAGCTAAACAATAAATTACAAAAATAATTTTACCAAGTTTTTGAGCATGGTTGGTAGTTGTTAAATGCAACAAAACATAACTTACAAAAGTCTATAGTTACTACATCCCTAAGTTTCTTACAGATATACTTACAAGTATACAACTTTAAAAAGACTCATAAAATTATAATTGCTTTACTAAACATAGAAATTAGTGAAAGACATGGTGACTATTGGCTTCTTCCTTTCCAAGATTGGAAGGAAGAGAGTTCTAGTTTCTAAAATCCATGTCCTTCATCATTTGGTGGACCGTGTCTTCCTCCTTTAAATATGTTTGGACAAAGTTTGTTAACATCCTATGATTTGAAGCTGTAAAGTGTGAGTCTTTACTTAGATTGATGATCAGGTTCCTCAACATATTACATTATCCTTCTAGTACATCAATTTTCTACTTTTGTTGCACTAGGGCATTCATGATTATAACATTTTGTGCAGTGCATTGGTGTTCATTTTCATCCACCTTAGGGGTCACTGAAAAAAAAAAGGATCTATTACATTGTATGGATTCTTCATGTCTTTTCAAAACCCTTCTAAACTCCTAAGCTTCCCTGTAATCCATGTGAACAACGCACTGAAAAAAACTATGATGTCAACTCTTAAAAAGGGTATTTCAGGGCTCAAGTTGGTGCACATAGGGAATGACCCAAAGGAAGCTTTGTTTCCAACATAAAGAAAGACCCCATGCTCCACAAATTATACCACCAAAACAAGGTACCAATTGACCAAAGATATCCAATATCAAGTTGCAAGATGTCTAAGTGGCCATGACCCAAATAAACTAGAGGAAAATTCACCCAATGAAGAAAGACTAGGATGCAAATAGAACCCAAATAACTAAGATATTTTGTGTCATGTAAGCTCCAATGATGCAAAAACACCAGTGGGAAGATGAAAAACATTAGCAGGGGAGCCAGACACAAAGTATTCTTGTCCACCAGGGACAAAGAGCAAGAAACCAATGCACTCTATGCACACCTTAAGACAAAATCTAATGGACAAAAATTCCAAAAAACTAGCCAAAGACTAAGATAGGCTCTTACCAGGTTGGATTCTAGCCGAATGGTCTTACTCCCTTTGACGCAACAAACTTCTCCTACATGGTGTTTCATTATCCCACCTCACAAATGAAGACCCTCACCGAGGAGTTCAAGAACTAGAGAGAAATTAATTTCATGCATGAGAAAGAGGGGTAGTATTGTCCTTTCAAATATGAGCTTCATGCTTGTAATATGTTGGTGGAATTTATGTGACAAGTGGCTATTAATTACAATGTTACATTTCCTCATCTCCAAAACCTTAGAGTGTTAAGGAATTGAGTGAAAGTTCCACCCCTCATTTTTCGAAGGACTCATACTTTGAGAGCGACTGCTTCATTGGACATAGAATCACATTGATGGTTGTGTGCTTGTAAAACTTGATAAAACCAGACCTTATGTAAATTTCTAATGTCATTTTGTATTCAGGCTATTGTCGAAGCAAGTTTTCTATTGGAAATGGTTAATTTCATGGCCATCAAATTGATAATTATGCTTGAGTCTCATATGATAGTCAAGGAATTTATTCGAGCTTCCTTTGCTAGGAGGATACCCTGATAAAGAACATAGGCCTTTGCTCGATTGTTGTAGTCGTTCCAATACCCCAAACAAATGAAATTTCAAGCCTTCCCTTGGGATTTATTAAGATCTGCACCACACATGCCACCCCTTCCATCATCATCTTCAACATAATCAATGATGGCTATTTTTGCCCTATTTCTTAATACCTTACCTATATTTGGTTGGTTGTCATTGTTTTGCTTCGCATTCATTGACATATCTTCAAATGCATGCCTTAATCTTGGATCAAAGTGTATGCCAATTGTTTATTTTGGATCCAAAATGTCTCCATAGAAAAATTCTTGCACATGAACAACATACATAAATTTGACCACAGTTATAACATTATTCGTGATTAATAGAAAAATATGTATCCTTAATAAGCTAAGAACTTATAGAAGACCTTCGTTGCTTATATTCGTATTTTAGTTGAGAAAAAGAAATATGAAATACTTTCTCATAATGAATTGGTAGAACATAAGGCTCCTTATTATTTGGAAGGTACATTGAGGAATCTATGGAAAACTATTCACCACGAGGATCATGCCTTTGTGTCCTCTCAAATCCCTTAAATGGTTTACTTCTAAATGGTCAATATTCCAATACAATAATTCTTGATTTTTCATAGCACATTGAAGCTTCCCTTCAATAATTTTCTTGTCTTTTGAGCTGTGATCAACTTGATTGTTTGAAATCAACCACGATACTACAATCAAAGAACCATCTCTTATCAAATACTCTCTGTACACAAAAATGTCGACCATATGCCCACACTGCAAGAAATTTCTTAACCTATGTGTTATCATCCTTATACACACCTACTAACGTGGAGAAGTCTCCAACCCACTTGGTGTGTCCTTGGAGGCACAAGCCTAAGTCCAAACCCACTATCACCTTGATTTGGACTTCTTCCGTCTAGGCTCACTCCTAGGGAAGCCAAGGGCGGTAGACCTTATTTAACTATGTTAAGTTGATTAAATGTTCTAGGAGTTAATTTTAAATCTTGAGTTAGGGAGACCTAACCTAAATGACAACCAACATTGCAATGCAAAAGTTTATTGACAAACAAACTTCTTTACCTACAAACTCAAATAAGATTAGTGCCTAAAGATGGGTAAATGGAGTCAATAAGATTATACAACAAATATACAATTGGATGAACTAATCACAATGAATAAAGAATATAACTTTACACTTAAGACAAATATTGAATGAAATGAAATAGATATACAATGAACTAAACAAATTAAGTGATTATACACATATACAAGAGAGTTAAACCAATATACAATGAATGATTATAGCATGAGATATTCACAAATATAAAAGAACTTGAAAACTTGGAAAGTAAATTTCCCAAAGAGAGAGAGTGCACAACTTAGGAAGTAAATAGCATGAAAGTAAATGCGCCCAACTTGAAAGTAAAATTACTTGGAAAGTAAAGATGCTAGTAAAATAACACACATGAAAATGTAGATGCCTTGAACATAAAACTTGCACAACTTAGATATGATAACTGAAAATGAGATCACATAAGTTGTGAAGGTGTTGTAGGTTGATTTTAGAAGAGTTTTAAAGTGTCTCTTTAGTTAGGGGGATTAAGGTTTGAAGATGCAAACCTAGACAATGTGCTTACCCCTAAACTCTTACCGCTTTGACCAAAAGGACTGCTAGATTCTCAAGAAGGAGGACGAGCATGGTCCTCCCCTAGCTCCACAGGTCAACCCAAAATGATTGGGTGCTCAAGCAGGGAGGGCACTTAGTGCCATGAAGCCATCCCCGACTTACACCCCCTGTACCTTCCACAAGTCACCCTTTTTTATGGTGAAAGTTGTATTAGTTATGGGTGCATAGTTAAAATAGATAAATTACTTCCAATCCCAGAGCTACAAGCTATGATTCATTCCAACTTAAGAAGATAGATTGTAACCTAAGATTAATTCCCAACTTGAAACAAGAGATTACTTAAGATAAAAGATCGCTTTCCAACTTAATGAGTTATTAACAAATGATTACCAAGAGAGATATTAACAAATCAAACAAGAAATCAAGCCTTATGATATTGCATGGGTTGGCTAAGTCAAACCACTTTGCAAGGTGTAGGCAAAATAAATCAATGAAATTAAAAGACTTGGAAAATAGACTAAATACTAAGCAAACTCAAAAAAGGCACAAGGAGGAGGACAAACCTATCAATTTTGTGCCAAAGTGTGTGAATAATAAGATGAATAACTTAAAAGAAAAACAAAAAATCTAGCTTTTCAACCTTGCCTTAAGGACAAGTGGGGCAAAACATTAGGTGCATAAAATAGAAAATAAACTACCTAGCCTTACAATTTTGCATGGGTTGGCTAAGCCAAACCACTTTGCAAGGTGTAGGCACAATTAAATTACAATTATTACAAAACAAAAATTTAAAATGTTGAGAAGAATGCAAGCCCAAGAGACTCTCTTGGGCTGCTTACAATGCTTTAAAGATGAGAGGAGAAAAGGGTTTTGAAACTCGTACTTGGGAGGCTCTTTTGGAGTGTTTTGAGGCCCAAAATGGGAAGCACCTCCCCTTGTTCTGGCGAGAACCTGCAAAAAACAACATGCTAATGCTCGCTAGAAATGCTATAAAAAACACTCAAAACAACTCAGAAATTTCTATTAGTGTAAAACATAAATTTTATATGTAAAAATTGAACATAAAAGTATATTTTTAGAGCTTATTTCAAAATATAAAATGTCTCAAATCAATAAGAAATAATTGAGAAATGAACACAAAATTTTGGAGGCTAATGTAGGCTACACATGTAGATTTCTAGATATGAAATCTACTTGTTCCAACACTTTGGTGACCTACAAATGGTACCAAACTTTCTACAAAACCAATCAAGAGGCGAGTAAATCCAATAAACAAGTAAAATACTTTACTAGTTCTATTAAAAATACTACACTAAAACAAATAGAAATACTTCTAATTTTACCAAGCAAAATACTTTTCTTTGGATCTCTTAATCTAGGCTAGGTAAACAAGAAAAAACACAAGAACAATAGTAATATGACCTCGATAAAATATGCATAGCATCAAGAATACTCCCAATGCCAATATAGTATTCCTCCAAAGCTTCCTTTCATTCAATAAAAAATGCATGAAAATACTTGCAGCAAAATTACAAGAAGAAATGGGAGAGAGAGAGAGAGAGAGAGAGAGAGAGAGAGAGAGAGATTTGGGCAGCATAGACTTGCTCTAAGAATAGATGAGAAATGAGGAGGGGTAGGCATTCTTTTATACTTAGGAGAGAAGAGAGACCCTTCTTGGATGAGTTACAAGTGTCACACATCCAAGAGAAATAGACAAAGTCAAGGAAGAGTCACTTTTAGGGTTTTGGTAGTGAGTTAGGGTTTGAGGGGTGAGGGGGAAAGGGGAAAAACACCTTTTCCTATGGTCAAACACTAGGTTAGACACCAAGGGGGGCGAAATTAGGGTTTATGTGGCTTTTTCACTTAAACTTTTTATTTCCCATGTGTCACTTTTAGCAAGAGGACACCACTTTAAGTTGTTGGCTAAGCAAGGGGGGGTTCTTTAAGTGAAAAATTACTTTTCCAACTTAGGAAAAAGGTTAGGAAACCTTTCCTACTCTCTCTCATAACTTTATTCCCTTTTTACAATTTTTGGCATTTTTACTTAGCCAAGTTAAAGCAAGTAATTGCTAACTCTAGACTGACTTGGACTCCTCATGGACAAAAACCTAGCAAAACTTGTCCAATTGAGTTGAAACTTGGTCCAAGGGTGTAGGGGGTCTCTTGCAATTTATTTTGAGTACTCACACCCCTATCAAAATCCCTTAGGACCATTTTTTACACTTTTACATCAAATTTAATTAAAATTACCATTAAATGGGTAATTTTAATAAATTAATTTTTTTTATCATTAAAACTCGAAGGAATTCTGCAAGACTTTAGAAGATGTCTAGCATGGTCATTTACAATATTCCTAGAACCTAGTCACCCAATGGGCTTGGGCTTGATCATTAGAATGTCTTTCATCACTTTAGAGGATTATTGTGAGTGAAAAACTCAAGGGTAATTAAAAATTACATGAGGATAAAAAACACTCGATGAAAAGACTTCCCTAATGATAAAGTCCTAGGTAACTAACTAAAATATGACTCATGTTGACTCATTACATTATTATCCCACGCAGAGGAGCGAACATTCCGATTACAAAAAGACGTGCCCGGGGAAAATTGCCTTGTAGAACCAGAAAGTCTTCAACTTTGTTGCACCATCAAGAAGATGGCTCCATGGTACATGGAGTTGACCCCTAGTCGAAATAGGTGGTCAACACTATGAATGATCACTTGTTTTAGGGCAAATAAATATAAGTATGCATAATTAAATAATCAATGGCCTCAATATTGCATTGAAACAATGTTTTGTAATAATTCTAAACAAACCTTTCTTTCACATTATATAGAAAAGTTGATTTTGTCTTTAGTAATGTTTTCATCTAAACCTACATCACTTATTTGATTTTGGATATGTTTACTCATCCATTCTAGTGTGCAGTCTTTGCCTCATTACCCATTTATATAAGTGGGAAGAAGAATACTTCATGGGTTAAATCTCCTAAATTGTCTCCTCGCTTCTAACTGCTGATTTTCTATAGCTTCAGGAGGTATTCCCACTAGAGGCCAAGGTGTGAGGCATGTGAGAATTTTCGTTGGCCCCAGTTTTGAATTTCATTTTAGTGAAATCGGCCTAGAAATGAGGCTAGGGCCTCATGGGAAAGTTGATGGGCTTTGTGTGGGGGTGCTACACCCACAAAGAGGATTAAAATATTCTAATTATTTGTTGAGTTGAGGAAGGGCTCCTAAACTCACTCATTGGACTCTTGTATAAAGAAGAGATGTCATTGTGACATTAGATTATCATAGTGAAAGAATGGAGTTGGCATAAGTGAGTTTCCACTTGTGTCCAAGAGGATTGGTGATCTCAGCAAAGGGAAGTATGCAAGGTGGTGAATCTGGCCCAAGAGAGAGGAGCGAAGAAGGTTGCACGTGTCGGTGAATTTTTCGTACCATACGTGATTGTAGGAGGACAAAACACATATATACATGGGTTGCAGAAGGACAAATTGTGTAAAGGGTATACACGATTTGTAGTGGAGCAAACAACGTATGTCCGCAGATTGCCAGTTGGTGAATTGCGTATTTGTGTTTTTGGGTAGGTGCAGAACCGTACAAGCTGACAGGTGACGTCAACAGGATGCACAAGTGGTCTACAAAAAATTCTTGGGTAGAGGAGATTTCCATATATTATTGAGGTTTGGTTTTCTTGTTTGTATATTGGAGGACAAGGTTCTCCTTAGATTTGGTGTTTTTTTAGAGGACTAGTTTTGTCCTCAGTTTGGTGGCTTTGAGAGGACTGGTTTTGGTTCTCAGATTTTGGATAAAGTTACAGAACAAAAATATTGTGTCTCTTGTGTATTTGATGATTCATCTATGATCTTGTTGTTTACGTCGCATATATTTTCAGTCAATAATTTTAGTGTAAAGTTGTTCAGTGATGTTAGATCATTAGGAAGCAATTTTCAGATCTAAAATTAGCCACATAGAGTTGCATGTGAAAATTGACATGGTATGAGAGCTTTGGATTTGAAGAGAAGGGATCATCTTGAGACACTTTTATTGGCTACAACACTAGAAGAGTGTTGTACTTGTTCTTGTTCTTTTTCTTGTTACAGGCTGGTCAAGATGGTGAATACATTGAAACTTGAGGATAGGTTGGAAGGGGAAATCAACTTTCGAGCTTGGAAGGCAAGGGTTCTCCTTTGTTGGAAGAGAATGACCTCAAGGAGTACGTTGAGGATGTGGTTGTAACTCCTACCGATCCATAAGAGTTGACAACTCACAAGAAGAAGGAAGTGAAGGCCAAGTGGGTATTGCTAGAGTTCGTGAAGGACCACTTGATTCCTCACATTGTTGAGAAAGCAACTGCCAAGGATATGTATGATGCTTTGGTGGGTCTTTACCAAAATAATAATACTTGCAGGATGCTACACTTGAAGTATCAGCTTCAGATTGTTAGGATGACCAGTGAAGACGCAATTGTTAGTTATCTTATGAAGATTACTCAGATCCAAGATCAACTCACAACTATTGGTGAGACAGTGCAAGATGTTGAGCTGGTGAATGTAGCATTGAGAGGTATTTCCCGGTCCTGAGAACCATTTGTGCAGGGGATATGTGTATGAGACAAGTTTCCAGACTTTGACAAACTATGGATAGATTGTATCCAGGAGTAGACCTGGTTAATATCTAGAGATGATATGGATGGTGTGGTAAAGAGTAGTAGTGATGAAAACCTTGCCCTTGCATTCTGCACTAAGAAGGGTAGAGGGGGTTCTTTAGACATAATAGGTCCGTTAGGGAGAAGGACTTCTCTTGAGAGGGAAGCATCTCCATATTCAAGATAGAAGAAGGGTCTTAGTAAGATCATATGTTTTGAGTGTCATGTTTTTGGGCACTATGCTTCACGGTGTTCACATTGGAGGGGAAGAGGAAGAAGGAAACAAGCATCAACAACAAAGGTTGATGAGGTTGTATATAGGTTCCAGAGAGATATCTTGTTGTTCTCCACCCTTTTAGGTACTGTCTCCAGTAGGGAGATATGGTTGGTGGATAGCGAAGCATCTTGCCATATGAAAGGTGCTAGAGAGTTGTTTGACACTCTCACAGAGACTAGCTTAGACTTATGAGTGGAGCTTGGTACAGGAGCCAAACATTCAGTAAGAGGATCCAATATTGTATCATTTCGATTGAATTTAGGAGAGATATTGAGGGTGTCGAATGTGTTGTGGGTTCCAGAAATGAGGAGTGTCCTCTCAGTCTCAAAGATTGAGAAGAAGGGCTATCATGTATTGTTTCGAGATGGACATGTATTGCTTGTGCACATACGATCTAGGTTCATATTAGTAGTGGTTCTTAGAGTTAGGGAGGGAAACCTATATAGGATGAGGGGTCAACCTATGAGTGTTGTGACCAGCAGGAGCATAGAGACAAATGAGGAGGAGCAGGTGGCTCCATGAGTGGTGAGGTAGGTGACCCCATTGGTGGTATAGGCTCAAAGGGAGCTAGATTTCAGAGGGAGTCATCTCTTAGGATCCAGGAGGGAGGAGTAGCCTCCTAGGAATATGTAAATGACAATGGAAATGGAGCATATGGACCCAGGGGTTGTGTAGACTCAGAGGGAGTCAAGTTTTAGGAGGAGCATGTGATAAAAAAGTGAGCCTGATCCCATGGAGAGTCAGTTGGCTCAGAGGGAGAGATGGTCATACAGAGGGAATTCCACCTTAGGTTCAGTTGGGAGAGAGACATCTTCTAGGACTGTCAGACATGTGTCATGGGCTGAGGAGGCCAAACAAGAGCTTTAGAGGCAGGAGGCTTCTAGAGAATGTGAGACTTCCATGGAGGATACACTTGTCTTAGCAGGCTTTTCTACAGTGACAGAGGAGGAAACTAGTCAGGAGGACTGGGGAGTAGGATTTTCTTCAGCCACACAGGGAGCAACCAATGAGGAAGATTACACAATGGGATTTGCTTCAACGACCAAGGATGTGACCAATCATATAGATTTTGTCTTAGGGATCGAGGATGCGACTAGTCAGACATATTTTGCCTCACTAACCGTGGATGTAATGATTCAGACAGACTTAACAATTGTTGATGAATGCAACTATGGGAGACATCCTCCAGCTTACAAACCTATGATATGTGGAACATAACAACTATGTGAAGTCTTTCTCTCAACTTACAAACCTGAGAGAAATCCCCTATGAAGGGTTTGTGGTTCCTGCCTGAGATAGAGTTAGGAACATAAAGATGGCCTCCTCCATGACGTGAGAGAGAAGAACTCCAGATGATTATCCGATGTAAAAACGATCTGAGAGTTAGGATGTGCCTGTGGCTGAGCACAAGTTGAACGTGGGAAATCCTAAAAGTGTTGGGCACATCATCATGAGAACAAAAATGAAGATGATGTGATGGCCTCCTCTTAGTAGCAACAGAGTTGACAAGAAGACTCCAGATGATCCTCCTGTTGGTGGCAGTGGGAAAGCAGATCTGTAGAGCAGACGTTCCTATGGACAAGCACAGGTGAACGTGTGAAGACTTGGTTCATTTGTGTAATGCAATGAATCAGGTCCATGGCATCCCTATGGATGTGCCCCTAGTGGATGAGCACTAGTGGGTGTATCTGATCCTTTGCTATATGTTGTTCAAGAGTCAGACCTACCTATAACCCTAGTCATTGTGTAAAGGGTATAGGTCGGCACTATCTTATTGTGGATAAAGATAAACTGCAAAAGATAATTAATATTAATATTAATATTAATTATTATAATAATAAATAAATAATATGTCTAAGTGAGGTCGACCCTATTGTACCAATAGACACTTTAGTTGACAAGACAAGTCTAATTAAGCAAGAGGAAATCATTCATTGTAGATACACACACTTGTGAGTTTTGGAAATTTTAGCAAGTACACTTCTTGGTCAAAGTTGCACACCTCTCTTGGGCACTAGAGTTCTAGGGCTTAAGCACCCTCTTGTGTGCTAAATCATTCTTGGTGGTGAAAGGTCTTTCTCTTGAAGGATATAGCAAAGGATTTGGATGGGTTTTTATCCCTTGTTTGAGAAGGGTTTCCTAGGATATATCTTGTGTTCTTGTCCATGGTGTTTCTTCTTGTGATCTTGGTTGCTGCAATATTCTTGTTTATGGTTAAGACATGATGAAATTAAATGAACTACATGCTTAACCTAGCTTATGAAAAATAAACAACAATAGGACTTGTGATCGTGACGGAGTTCACATACCCATTTGCCTCATTGATAGAGGGAGTAGCCAATCTAAACTATTGGAGTATAGATATTGTTAGCATTGAGAGTCACCCTCAGATTGCTAGAGCATAAGCCCAGTACCCATAAAAAATGTTTGTGGAGGTAGGTTTATGAGTGGAGGTCAAATGGACAAATCTCAATACAAGAATGTTTCAACATAGAAACTGGACAAGCAATGCATAGAGAAATGAGGTCCTCATTAACTTCAGTTAGTGGTTTAAGGTTAAAGGTGAGCAGAGGAAAGAATTAGTGAGAAAGGTGAACAAGTCTTCCATGGACATCCGACTTTCAAGCAGCTTGGTGAAAAAAAACTCAGGCATAAGAGCACTCTTGGACTTAAGTTTCAGATGCTGAAATATATCACAGTAACATAATAATCAAACCTCCATTACTATGCGACTACAACAACTTGTCTGGATCCTCCATGCACGAGCATTTCAGCATAAGAAGAAACAAGATAACAAAGAAACTGACTAAAACTTGTCACAACAATACTGTAATCAAATCTTCATTACAATACGACTACAACCCTCGTCTGGATCCACCATGCACGAGTGTTTTAACACAGATTAAACAAGATGATGAAATAACTTGACTTTTGTTAATACAAAAGTCTCAAGTCTCATACAAAACCAGAGAACAACTCTGTTATCAAAATATTACAAAATAGGGAGCTCTCCTCAACCAGTTGACGACCATAACAAAATCTTGAACTAATCTATTTATACTCAGGTTAGTCCACAACTACCAGGAGTGTGATCTGGCCATCCCATTCAAGGCTTTACGTATGTGCATCCTTCTATCAGACTGTGCGTACATCCTTCTGTCAGAGGCGAGCTCAGATCAACATGGGCCTGTAGGAAAAATCATCCATAGGGGTACCTCGGGTCGACAATTTTTTCTCCGCAACCAGACCCTCCATGCCTTTTATTTATGGAGTGAGTCAAGGTTTCAACCACCACTCCTTTTTCATTAACTACTTTTTTCTCGAGATCGCAACGAGGCTTAATGCCTAGGGGGCGGCCATGCGTTGCTCTCGAATTTGTCGTTTTATAAGCACGTGAATGCGGGGCCATCAAAGGTGGTTTGGACCCACACCGCTTTTGAGCTTGCAATTCACCACCTTCCACCACGTATCTCTTTTAGTATACCACGGTTTCGATTGTGGGACCGCTAAAGTATTTTAGTGCTCGAGGAAGTTGCGTCCTCACAATGAAGCATGGTCGTTGATCTAGTCGCATTCCGCGATCTAGGAAGCCCTGCCAATTTATCACCCCCGCTAAAGTTTATCTGCCTGCCAACTTTAGGATCATTCGAACTACGCTTGGAGATGGCGCTAATTTTGGCGCTGAACAAGAACACTTCCCGGAGGATGATTTCCCGCAGCTGATGGGGCAACCTGATGTCACTATGCTGACATGTCGTGGATGGAGGGGTGACATGTGTCACTCGAAAATAGGCTGAAGACATGTCCAAAAATGCTTTAAATGAGTGCCATGTGTTAGCGCTAGATGGACGTGTGGCGTCGATATGCAACTCTGGGGGAAAGTACTCCAGAGGAAATTGGGAGGGGAAGTCCCAAAACTTTCGAAGCTCGAAGTCTTGAAGCAAACTACCACTGTAAGATTTGGATGGACATGCGGAAACAATCTATGGACTTCGGGAGAAAACACTTCGGATGAAAGCGAGAGGGAGAAGTCGAAACTCCTGAAGCCTGAATTCCCAAAGAAAATCATGATTTTTCGATGGAGAAGGACGCGTGGTGCCTGATATTTAACTCTGGGGATTCTGTCTGGCACTAGACCTCACGAAACTTTGACATGCCGAATACACACGAGTCGTTGATCTAAACTACTCCTGGGATCTGCATCATTGGAAAAATACACTCACCCGCTGCTTGTATTTTAAGCCCGAAATGGGCTGCTTTGAATGCTGCGTTTGGATGTTTATGTGCAACAAAGGACTTGGTCGTCCTGCAACCCTTTGACAATTTTATGTGATAAAAGATATATAGATGGGGTGCCAGACCAAGAGCTATATCTACTATGTGTGATAGTAGTGCATCTAGATGTTGGAGGATGCGATACCTCCCTCGCTAAGAGGGAGTGTTGATTTTTTATAGCTTTAGGAGGTATTCCCACTAGAGGTCAAGGTGCTAGGCATGTGGGAATTTTTGTTGGCACCAACGTTGACTTTAATTTAAGTGAAATTGGCCTAGAAATGAGGCTAGGGCCTCATGGGAAAGTTGATGGGCTTTGTGGGTTTGTGTGGGGGTGCTACACCCACATAGAGGATTAAAATATTCTAATTAATTGCTGAGTTTAGGAAGGGCTGCTAAACTCACTCATTGGACTCCTATATAAAGGAGATATGTTGTTTTGACATTAGATCATAATTGTGGAAGAATGGAGTTGACATAAGCGAGTCTGCACTTGTGTTAAGGAGGATTGGTGATCTTAGCAAAGGGAAGTCTGTAAGGTGGTGAATCTAGCCCAAGAGAGAGGACTAGAGAAGGTCGCACATGTGAGTGAATTATTTGTATCATATTCAATTTGTAGGAGGACGAAGAGTGTATATACATGGGCTGCAGAAGGCAAATCGTGTATAGGGCATACACGATTTACAGTGGAGCAAACAACATATGTCCATGGGTTTCCAGTTGGTGAATCATGCATCTGTGTTTTTGGGCAGGTGCAGATCTATACAGGATGACAGGTGATGTCAGCAGGCCATACATGTGGTCTATAACAGATTCTTGGGTAGATGATATTTCCATATATTGTTAAGGTTTGGTTTTCTTGTTTGTATATTGGAGGACAAGGTTGTCCTCAGATTTGGTGATTTTTGAGAGGACTATTTATGTCCTCAATTTGGTGACTTTGAGAGGACTGGTTTTGGTCCTCTAATTTTGAGAATTGGATAAAGTTACATAGCATAAATATTGTGTCTCTTATATATTGATGATTCATCTATGATCTTGTTGTTTCCATTGCATATATTTTCAGGCAATAATTTTAGTGTAAAGTTGTTCAATGATAGTTAGATCGCTAGGAAGCAATTTTCAGATCTGAAATTAGTCACATAGATTTGCATGTGAAAATTGACACTAACTCTTCTTCATTTTTTATATTATACAAATCAATCCATCGATTCATATAATGGTAGACAATCTTTCTCTCTAACACACACATTTAAAATGGTAGATACTCTCTCTCTCTCTCTCTCTCTCTCACACACACACACACACACACACACACACACACACACAACTACAACCATAAACCTTATTTTTGACCTAGACTAGTTGAAAAAAAAATTTGATGCCCCAAATATAGGTTGAAATCACTTATGAAAAAAAATTGACCTTTATTTTCAAGCTATTTTGGAACCTTATTTTTAGCTCAAATTTTAAAAATAGGTTGAAACTAAGGTAGATATTATCATTGAAAGTGTTTAGGTCGAAAAAGACATCAAGATATACACATAAACTAGAATTAAAAGTGCCTAAACATAAACCAACAACAATCCAAAACTCAATACTCATGTATGATGAAATAGAGGACAAGGGTGATAACTTATCGGATCTCCAAAAGAGAAACAAAACCATGCACACTAGCCATATCAAATAACCAAAACTCACCAGT
>ML807994.1:30997-43017 GCA_009831015.1 Picea engelmannii
TGCCTAAACATAAACCAACAACAATCCAAAACTCAATACTCATGTATGATGAAATAGAGGACAAGGGTGATAACTTATCGGATCTCCAAAAGAGAAACAAAACCATGCACACTAGCCATATCAAATAACCAAAACTCACCAGTCCAGAATTTAGACCTGCACACCAAAACCTCCAGACCGAAACCTCCACACAAGAAAGCCAAGTTTTATCTACATTATCCCACAGTGTTAAGGAGGAATTCCTCCCATGAATTCAAAATCATGTGATGTTGAGTGTTGATGTATGCAGACGGAATGGGGAGGTCTCTTCTCATTACTTACACTGTCATACGACGGATTTACCTTGCACTTTTCCATGTGCCTTCTTAAATGAATGAAATATACCATGTAATTCATGCAATATTAGGAGATAGGTTGGGTTCCAATATTTCTATTAATAATAATGTTCCCCACTTTTAGAACAGAGGCTCAATTTGTATAAACATCGGCTAAAGAATTATTCTCTAGGAGAACATGGAAGAACCTGACCCTTGAGAGATTATTGATTTCTTGTTTTATCTGTTCTAGCATTGATGATAAAAGGGTATCACTTGGAGTAGTATCCAAGACCAAATGCCTAATGATGTTCTTTGAATTCCCTACCTCACTCATTGTTTGAATGTCAGAGTTGGTGGCAATCTTTAATCCTTGCAAAAGTGCATAAGCTTCAACTTGGTTGTTTGTTGACATACCTAGGCCCGAAGTGAATGAAAATTCTTGTGTTCCTCCGAGATTAAATATAACCCCTCCTACACATGCCACCGCATGTTGAATGTTCATTAGGAGATATAGGTTGATTTTTTTATTATTTAAAATAAAATTTTATGGTCTAGTGCTTAGGTTAATCTTGGTCTTAATCATAGGCCAGATCTTGATCCTAAGCTTAATTCCCAATATTAAAATATGATTAAGTAGGCAAGGTCACAATAATAGGTCTGATCCTGGTCCTAAGCTTAGGTCCCAACCTTGAGCTCAGGCCTTGGCCATGAGCTCAAGTCCTAGTCATAAGATCAGGTCCTAGTTGTATAGTTAATGAATGAACATATTTCGATTAGAAAATAAAATCATTAATTATTTGCATAGATGGAACAAAAATAATATTAACACAATTATAACTTTAAACATGAAGTGGAATATAAGAAAAATAAGTGTTGATAACATCGACATCGACAAAAAATCGGCAAGGGTCTAGAAAACATCTTTTCAGAAACATTGGCGAAGAAATCGAAAAACTGCGACAAACATTAAAAAATACAAAATATATTCATTTTTTTTTCAAAATTTTAAACATATAAAGCAACAACAACATCAAATAAACATATTGACACATACATATGGTGAAACCAATGATATATATATATATAAAATGTAGTGGATGCCAAATAAAAAATGATACATCAAAGTCGATACTAAATCCTAAACCATGATAGTTGTCCAATCAAGGACTAAAAATTGGAGAACCAATGCAAAATGAGATCACATATATAAATGTCTCTCATAATCACGAGGTAGATGTAGAATGACAAAATAAGCAAAACTAATAGCTAGCTATTATATCAATTCCCTCTCCCCCTTTTATAGGAAAAGGTCATGGGTTGTTTTCCAGGCTCGCCCTTGATAGTAGAAGGCCATGGCCCTACACCAAATGTCTAACAGTGGCTGACGGGTGTAGAACTAGGTGCATCAATCAATGTAGAAGGCGGTGTTGATGGTATCACATCACCTTCCATGATGTCTTCATGCTCCTCCTCCTGCTCCTCTTGATCCACATGTTATTGTTCCTCCTCTAACCATGTAGGTGCCTCCTCCATGATAGGCACCTAAGACTCCACTCTCCACTTAAAAAATACATCAATATTGACTAAGGAAATGGCATCTACATCCAGTGTTCTCTCCATTTTCCTCATACATAGTTGAAGATTGTAATGGATATACACCAAGTCATGGAGACATGGGAACTCCAACTTGTAAGAGGGTCATAAAAATTTTAATGAGTCTTAAGGGTCATAATGTATTAGAGGGTTATAAATTACAACAAACATAATTGCTATGTTGAAGTTCTAAGTTCCCTATTGCGTTTCTTTGAGTGTATTTTTTCAAATACACTCCAATTGCACTCACTTCCCAAAGTGCTACAGGTTTGACTGCAAATTTGGATGACAAATTTCTGTAAATTTGGTGCCCTTGCACCATAGTTTTGCCACCAAACATTTACAATAAATAAGAAAGAAAGAGAACTGAATTGAATTTCAGTACAGTGGAAAATAGAAAATAAAGAAAACATAATTAAACTTTCAAATAAAACGCATAATTGAATTTTAAAAATCTAAAGTTCTAAATTTTAATGACTTACGTGGCATCAAAATGGTCCTTTCACGAATAGCATCATCAAGGCCAAATAGTCCAGTACCATCCTGATACATCTCTATCTCATGATTAATTGTGTTGCGAATATTGACATTAGGTACCATCCTATGAAGACAAGTAAGGAGCCCTTCCATAACCTCGCCATCAAAATCAAAGTTTCATTTATAGGAAAATGTGGGGTTGAGGAAAGCGTTGTTGCATGAATGGGTCGATGGAGCATCCTGGTCCATGGACTATCAATCAAAACCCATAAAATCATTTGTCTATTAAAGCCAAGGGTACCCTTGACCACATAATAAGCCCAAATAGTTCCTTTGGCCCTATCCATGGCCTCATACAAATAGGCCATTGCAGGCTTATCACTATCAACCAATATCATAACCTTTACCAAAGGTTCACTAACTGAGCACACTTCTTCCACTCCTTCCAAGGAGGAGTTGATGTACACTAATATACCAATGGCTCTTCCATCCTCTCTCCTACTATATGTACAATCATGCCACACATCACAAACAAACATTTGCTTCAATTCAAACTGAGATTGAAACAAAGACTGAAGAATGATGAAGTTGGTGGCAAAACGTATGATTGCAGCATGTCACAACTCCCTATTTCTGGTGCATCTCCTCATGAGGCTAAGAACAAAAGCATGGTTATATATGAACTTAGGGATGCGCCTAGCCTAATCAATCACCTCTATTATGAAGGAAATTTTTCTCGTATCCTCGAGCATAAAATCAATATTATGTACAATGCATGGAGTCCAAAACAATGAGTAGTGCTTCTCCATAAGCATCCTACCAACAACCACATAATTAGCCACATTATCTGTTATGATTTACACCACATTATGCAAACTGATCTCTTGGATGAACCCATCCATCAAATCACATAACAATGTTGCATATTTTACTTGTGTCGATGCATCCATTGATTTGACAAACATGGTACCTCTAGGACAATGTACCAAGAAATTGAGAAGGGTCCTACCCTTGCTATGTGTCTAGCCATCAAACATCACTATGCATCTAGAGACCTCCCATGACTACTTCAACTCTCCCAATCTAGAGTTGATGTCCTCCTTTTTTTCGTGAATAATTGGTCCTTGCAACTCCTCATAGGTAGCGCTTTTATACCCTAGGCTAATAACAACAATGGTATCACACATCGGTTTCCAAAATGGATAGTTTTTGGTGATGTTGAGAGGTAAGTCACTCTAGAAAAGACACTTCCCCATAACCATGTATGATTCTGCCTTCTCCCTTTATTTATCACTGACATGGTGGAAGGTTGTGCTCTAGGTTTGGTTTGTGGAACAAAAAAATATGAGGACCTCCCGGTAGGTGAATTGACGGAGCCCCTCCCACTACCCTCAGTGGTAGATAGCCTTGAAATTCTAACTGAACATTCAATCTTGTTTATCCTTTGCATGAATTTAATCATGCACAACTCTCATAATCTTCGAGCCAACTTGAGGACAAATCCCAATATCATGCTCGGGGAGTTTATCCAAATGGTATTTCAACCTGCTAATCCTTCCCGTCATATGTTGCCCACTCAATTTGCAACTCAATCATTGTTGGTTTGTCCCATCTCTAGGTTCCCCATACTACCAAAATGGGTCCAAATCCTTTGACATATTTTCTATGGAAATGGACATATTCAAAATTCAAACCTAAGGCACCAAAAACATAAGAAAATGACATTAAACCCCACTAGAAAAAAATAGCCTATTGGTTTAAAAAATCAGACCTCTAGATAAGATTATTAGTAATGAAAAATGACAATAAGAGAGTGGATTAAAAAATAAAATCAAGCTCTTTGTCCCATTAAAAAAAACCCTTATATTGTTTTATGGGCATGAAAATTATGGCAAAATGACAAAAAAAAGAAGCAAAATGTAGGCAAGTAAAGAGGCAAGAAAACATGCATAAATCTATGAAAAAAATAACATTAACATGGTGGGATTTAAATACATACCTATGAATGGAAGGTTCAACACCAGTTGGCAAATGAAATTGAACCCTTGCTCCACTAAAAAATCCTTGATGGTGATGATGATGGTTGTTTAGTTATTTCCACAATGAGTGATGACGACCACAAGCCCTCCTCCTTCCTTCTCCAACAGTGAAAAAACACAAATGAAGAAAAACAAACTCAAAAATTGCTTTAATCCTCACGATTTCCGTTGGTTGGCGATTTTTCAATCGTGGTGTGAAATTTCAACAAAAAATCACGATATTTTTTTATGACAAATCGCAATGTCAAGTTTTTTTTTTAAATCATGATTTTTTTGGGTTGAAAAATTGCAAACTTTCACCACATCAGTGAAAAATCGTCGATGTTATCAACACTAAGCAAAATATCACATATCATACAAAACATCACGAAGTGTTATACATAATACACAAGTAGTTGATCAAGTATACGATCGAAGTCAAAATTCTACAAGTCTGACATAATAATATCATCTCAATGTCATCAATAAAGTAACATCTACTACATGACAATATAAATGGGTTTATGTCCATGATCATGATAATAATCAAATAATAATAAGAGTTTAATGTAGAGCAATGACACATGGATGTAGAGGTTTGTGATACGTATGTACCTACATAAATATAAATGCACAATGACACTATTTTGAAAATCGAATACTTCATAAATTAATACAATGTTTTATAATCATATGGACTCCTATGTATACTTGTTGATTCACACCCATATGATCTCATCATCGTACCATTTGGTGAACCTCCTCTCTACATCCTTAATTATTTGCCTCTTCTTGCTCGAATCAAGCAATGACATAGTGGGGACAATGCATTTGAGGACTTTTATTTTATAAAACCCTCTCCAATTGGGTTATTGTGCAATGTTGCATTTGGATCATCACTAGATCAAGCTCAACCTTAGAAACATAAACAACCTTTTTAAACATAGTAATTATGCACTTACACCCCTAAATTATTGAGTAATGCATGATTTAATACAAACTAGATATAAGATCATTAAAGTATTGATGATTAAAGTAATGATGAAACATTAAACATAACTAATTTTCACATTACATGGCTTTTAAGGTTGTCCAATCCTTGATGCTGGTTAATCCAAGGTGGTAACATACTCACACAAATTGTAGTAGTTATTGGCTCCTATTTTTAAAAGTCAAAGAAACACTAGTCCTTAATCATTACCAATAACAATTATAGAATTCAATAGAACATTCACCATGGTTTAAATTAGGTGAGATATGTTTGTGGGAAATGCATTTGTAGACTACATGTATGCCATATACATTATGTGAGATACATCCTTATGTAATGAATACTTAAATGAGATGTTTCCCACAAATTGTTTGAAGGAATGCCTAAATGAGATGTTGTGCCATGAAATGCAATCATTGTTGGTTATTCCTAAAACGAACAACTCCACAAAGCATTGACATTTTTCATTTTGTTAGTTCCATTCATCTATTATGGCATGGCCCTCTAAAATTACATAAATCTCAAAGGGATAAGATTGCATAGATGGTTAAGAGATTGTGGGAGAATAACTATCTCTCAAAACTTGGAATCCAACACTACGACATGTTTCTTAAAGTAGTTCAAACAAAATAAAGGAAAAAAAAGAAGTAAACACTAAATGACATAGGGGTAAAAATCGACACTCATTTAATTGTTGACATGTTCCACACCAAGTGACTCCCCTATGACATGAAACTAGATTTATAGGTGCATTATTTATGCCTTCATGGATAAAAAGAGTACTCATACGAGGCCCTATAGTATTATCTTTATGTTATAGCAAGATTTGCCTCACCCTATGCAATCTTGCAGAGAGGGCCTTATTCCATTCCCCCACGCAGACTTACTTTCCCTGATTGATAAATCCAGAGACAAAAACAAATATTTTTCCACTTGTATGCACCTTGAAAGCTATACATCAAGTGTATACGCTAGTTGCTCCACTACAGCCCACGTACATTGGAATTTGTGCCAGAAAATCAAAATTAAATGTCGGGTTTCCATGTCATGACATGAGATATTTGATCCTTGGCCTCCCATATACTGGAAACGTTCTGAATTGGCCCTTCAATTGCATTTTGAAGGCTATAAAGAAGCCAATTCAGAGCTATGGAAAAAAAGGAGAGAATTCAACTTTGAGAGCAAAGTTACTCTGGAGAAATTATTAGTTCATTATTGAGTCTGAATCCCTTTGTCCTTTAAGTCTGAACACAGTGTTCATCCCCCAAGCTCTTCCTTTATTGATGGAGAACCTTTTTGTCTCCCTTATATGAGCTTGCCTTTGGTGGAGGATTGAAGGGGTGGAGGCCCAGTTGGAAGGAACTCAGTTTCTTGGTTCCAAACTGTGTCGACACAGAAGTCTGTAATGTTTTCACTTCTGATGATAATTTATTAATAGAAATACTCCTTTCCCGTCCAATTGATATCTTGCAAATATATGTGTTATGATCCATGGGCATGTTTGTTTTGTATATTGATGGATTATGCTATCTAATGTGATAACCTGTTATATCATCACTATATGCTTTCTCTGCTTGTTTGTTGAGAACTTGTTGTAGGTATAAAGCTTTGGGTCAATGTGCTCAATGGTGGACATATCAAACATTTGGACGAGGTAAGCCTCTTTCTTACTTCTCTTGCACATTAGTTTATATAGCATATGCTAGAATTGAGTCAATTTCTACAGTCATACCTATCTATTGTGGTTCACCCTAGCCATAGAGAGATTTTCCTCATAAGACTTTAGACAAGTAAACTAAAGGCATCACATGGCCAACTAAATCCACCACACATATTGAGACAAATACGAATGCAAAACAAAGAAGTCTTATGAGTGTTCTAATCATGAATGATTGAAATGATAACCTTACTATGAAACCATAAAACCATGCAACAAATACCTTGTTGCGAATAAAATTTAGCAAGCTCTTAATCCATGGTTACTTAGTGAGGTTCCTCAACTTGTCAATGCCATTAGCCTTACTAGCAACCTAATGAAATATTCCAACACCATAATCAAAATTATTTACACTATATTCGATCAAAAATACGTAGTCATCAAATGCAATCATTGCTAGTTATCCTTAGATTTTCCTTCCCCATGAAGCCTTGACATTATTCTATGAAATACAATTCTTGGGTATAAAACCCAACTCAATTACTGTGGTTAGTGTTTTGTTGCATGTATAGATTTATTAGCCATGGAACAAGGTAAATAGATTTATGGTTGTGCAATATGAAGAGCATTTGAATATGATGTTGTCATGGCAAGTAATGCATTTGTAGACATGTATGCCAAATGTGGGGATGTAAGCATTGCCCACATTTTTTTT
This sequence comes from Picea engelmannii, assembly GCA_009831015.1. Lineage (NCBI taxonomy): Eukaryota > Viridiplantae > Streptophyta > Pinopsida > Pinales > Pinaceae > Picea > Picea engelmannii. Next base: position 38,766 of record ML807994.1, read on the forward strand.
AAAGAATCCCTAAACAAGATGTTTGATAATGGAATGAAATCATTGTTGGTTATTCTCGCATTGGGAATTCCATTTAAGCCCTGAAATTCTTCAATGAAATGCAAGTCCTCGACATAAAACCCGACTCAATTACCATGGTTAGTATTTTGCCTACATATGCAAATTTATTCGCTCTAGAACAAGGTAAGTGTATCCATGTTTATGCAATAAGACGTGCATTTGAATATGATGTTGTTAATGGAAATGCATTTGTATGCATGGAACACAATCATTGTTGGTTGGGAAGGAAGTAAACCCTTGTTGTGAATGAAATGTAGCAAGTTCTTAGTCCATGGTTAATGAAATGTAGCAAGTTCTTAGTTCATGGTGACTTAGTGTGATCCCTCAACTTGTCGACGATATGAGCGTTGCTAGGAACCAAATGCAATATTCCAACACCATAATCAAAATTATTTACACTGTATCCAATTAAAATTCATAGTAATGGAATGAAATCATTGTTGGTTATTCCCAGATTGGACATACCCATGAAATATTGACATTCTTCAATGAAATGGAGGTCTTGGGCCTAAAACCCAACTCAATCACTGTAGTCATTGTCATGCCTACATGCATTGATTTATTGGCTATGGAACAAGGAAATTAGGTCCATGGTTGTGTAATAATAAGTGCATTTGAAGATGATCTTATCATGGCTAATGCATTTATAGACATGTATGACAAACAAGGGTATTTTAGAATTGCTCACAAATTGTTTAATATAATTTCTAAATGAGATGTTGGTTCATGGAATGCAATCATTTCTAGATATTCCCATATTTCCATCCCAATGAAGCCTTTACATTCTTCAACAAAATGCAAGTCCTCTACACCAAACCTAACTCAATCAACACAATTATTGTTCTACCTACATGTGTAGATCTATTAGCTCTGGAACAAATAAGAAAATACATAGTTATGCAATAAGAATTGGATTTGAATATAATGTTCTTGTGGGAATTGGTCTTACATAAATGGAATGCAATCATTGTTGGTTGGTATATAAGTAAACCCTAACGAAAGTAAACCTTTTTGGGAATGAAATGTAGCAACGACTTAGTCCATGCATGTGACTTAGTGAGGCTCCTCAACTTCTTAATGACACGAGCCTTGCTAGGTATTAAATGCAACATTCCAACACCACAATCAAAATTATTTACAGTATATACAATCAAAATTGATAGTCATAGAATTTAATCATTATGGTTATTCTAGATTCAACATCCCCATGAAGCCTTTACATTCTTCAATTAAATGCAAGTCCCGGGCACAAAACCCAACTCAATCACTGTAGTTAGTATTCTACTTGCACGTGTATAGTTTTAGCTCTGGAACAATGTAAAAATATCTGTGGTTATGCAACAAGAAGTGCATTTGAATATGATGTTGTCATGGGAAATGCATTTATAAACATGTATGCCAAATGTAGGGATTTTAGGATTTCCCACAATTTGTTTAAAATATGCCTAAACAATATGTTGGATCATGGACTGCAACCATTGTTGGTTAATCTCATATTATGGATCCCCTTGAAGCCTTGACATTCTCCAAATAAAAGAAATTCATAGGCATAAAACCCAACTCAATCACCATGGTTAGTGTTTTGCTTGCATGTGTATATTTATTGGATCTTGAACAAAGTAAATAGATCCATGGCTATGCAATAAGATTTGGATTTCAAAGGAATGTTGTTATGGGCACTATTCTTGTAGAAATGGTATGAAATCATTTGGTTGAGAAATAAGTAAACCCTAAAGGAAGTAAACCCTTGTTAGGAATGAAATGTAGAAAATACTTACTCCATGGTGACTTAGTGAGGCTCCTTAACTTGTCAATGGCATGAGCCTTGATGGGAAAGAAATCCAATATTCAACACCTTAATCAAAATTATTTACACTATAACAATAAAAAATCATAATCATATATGCAATCATTGCTAGTGATTCCAAGATTGGCCATCCTTGTGAAGCCTTGACATTCTTCTACAAAGTGTAAGTCCTGGGCATACAACCCAACTCAATCACCTTGGCTATTATTTTATCTACATGTGAAAATTTATTAGCTCTAGAATAAGGTAAGAAAATCCATGGTTGTGCAATAAGAAATCCATTTAAATTTGATGTTGTCATAGGCAATGAATTTGTATACATGAAAATAAGATGTGGGGATTTTAACATTGCCCACAAATTGCTTAAAATAATTTCTAAATGAGATGTTGGGTCATGGAATGGAAAGATTTTTTGTTATTCACAGATTCAATATTCCCATAAAGCCTTGAGATTCTTCAAAAAAATCCCAAGTCCTAGGCATAAAACCTAACTCAATCATCATGGTTATGGTTTTTCTTGCACGTGCAAATTTATTTTCTATGGAACAAGGTAAGCAAATCCATGGTTATACAATGAGAATTGGTTTGGATGGAATATTGTTGTAGTTGTTGGTGTTGTAGACATGGAATGTGTTAGTAACATTTCTTGTCCGGGGCACAAGAGTTTTCAAGTCTACCAGTCGCAGGAGAAGCACCCGAGCGCAGCACGGAAAAATCTCGTTTCAAGCTTCCAAGCCAGTAAGTGAGCAAAATTATATTGACGATGATCCAGATTCATCCATAGGAGCAGATCGGCGACCAGCGGGAAATCGCGGATAGCAGAGTTGCGTCAAAATTAGCGCAAATAGATTGCACCCATATTGTATGCAGGGAAGAGTAGCAGCCACCTGGGACCACGGCATCGTCGGGAGAGTTCAGAGACCGTCAAATCTAGAGGGACGCGTGGTGCCAAATTAAGCCATATTGGTGTTTCGCTCATCGCGATTTCAAGAAGCAAGGATTAGCTCCTTCCCATTCGCGAACGTCGAAAGTGCCTTGGGAATAAACACAGGGTCACAACCTGTGGTCACTTGGGAAAGAAAAGAGCTGCGCAAAAGGGGCCAAAGGCATCGGGTTTCAGTCACAGAGAGGTCCGTCATGACCTCCAGTTGCCATCAGACCCGACCTTGATCCTGGTCTTCGCTTGGAGTAAATGAAGGCAAGAAGGGGTGGTTGAAACCTCTCCTCATTCTTTAAGTGTGAGGTATGGAGGGTCTGGCAAGCGGTCTGCTCGAAGAGGGTCCTGTGTACCCATTTTTCTAGAAAATCCATACCGAGTTCTCAACTAGCCAGAGGAGGTCTGCACACGCTAACTTGACATTTACTGGCTCGGCTACTCCCCCTGCAGGAGCCATGCGCAGTTAAGGTGGAGTTTGACAAAGAATACCCGCCCGAGTTTGACTGAAGGGACACCAAGCCTTGGGTGACTGAGCACGCCGCTGTTAGGCGATTTTTTTGAGTATATAGACTCAGTCTTTGTATTTTGTAAAAGATCAATGGTTGAGCGAGTCTCCCGATTGTAAAGTTTTGATGAAGCGCTAGTCGCTCTGGTTAATGTATAAGGCATTGGAGACTTCTTACTTTATGGATGTCAACCTCTTTTCCATCTCTTTGTTTACTGTGTTAGAATAGCTTGGAATTGGAGGATCCAGTCGAGTTGTAGCTGTTATAGGATGATGTAGGTTGGATCACTGTAACAGTTGCATTGTTTCTAATCGGTTCCTGTGATTTTCTTAGCGCTGAACGACTCAGAATTGGAGGATCCAGTCGAGTCACCCTTCAGCTCCTTGAGGCTCTGGACCAAGAGGATCTTGGCTTCCGAGTTTTTCATCTTCAAGCTTCCGAAGGCCTGTCGCCCGAGGCAGTCTCGCTCGCCCTTCTCACAAGTCTTCCCTCTACCACCCTTTATCCATTTACTTACGGAAGTTGGATCAAGACCTCCCTTGCTTTTTACATACCATGCCCGGTTTCCTGAGTTAAAGCTATATCTTCTTGAGTCTTTATGATCCAGGTGGATATCGGTGGCCACCCACCTTTTCCGACTGGCTCAAAACTGTTTTCTGGCAATTTTGGCAATTTACTATTTTTAGCAGGTTTTAACTTCTGGGGCCATTTTGAGGGCCTAAATGAAGGTTTTTCTAGATCGAGGTTCTCAATGATAGCCAAAGGCATGATTTATCCCCCAAAATGAATTTCCTCGACGATACCTTTCCAACGAGCTATCACATGCCTAAAACAGAGATCGTATGCAAAAGTTATGACCCCGGGAAGTTGATGTACTCACTTACCCAAACGGGGCCCACATGACTTTTGGCGCTTCATCTCCTAGGGTTAGGTTTTTGGATG
>ML807994.1:43568-57804 GCA_009831015.1 Picea engelmannii
ATTACTGTATATCTGTGTTTATGGTTGCATCTCTGATACATTTCTGTTATATTATTGAATATCTGCAATATCTCTGTGCATTTCTTTATTATATCTCCGCTCTCATTTCGTGCCGAAAATAATCTGAATCAGTGGTATCAGAGTAGGCTGCTCTTGATCCTTTTTTTCAGTGCATGTCCCCGACGAGGTCCAAGTATAGCAAGTTGGGTCTCGAGCTTGTCTCTCTTGAAGACAATCACTCTCACACACCCAAAAAACCCTCAATGGCGGAAGAAAATAAAAACGACGGAGCAGACGATCCTATCAATCTGTTGCTTGAGCAAGCTCTCACGCAACAGAGGGACGAAATGATGAAGAATTTTTCCCACATCCTTCAACGCCTGCCGATAGAATCAGATGCATCTTCATCAAGCGACCACTTTGGAGGCACCTCTCCTTTCAAGGTACAAGTTAACTTTGATATTCCTGTATTTGAAGGACAAATAGATGCAGAAGCCCTAGAAAAATGGTTAACTCTGCTAGAAGGTTATTTCTCTATTCACAATTTTTTCGACAAAGAAAAGATCACCTTCACACTTTTTAAATCTCTCCCTCATGTCAAGCATTGGTGGGAAACTTACTGGGAGCAAAGTTCGATAGAGGAGTCTGGAATTTATGGGGTCGATCCCACTTGGGATTTTTTTGTGGATGCGTTAAAAGAACAATATTACCCTGTTGGAAACTATGAGGACCAATACATGAGATGGACCACACTGCGGCAAGAGAGGGGCCAAGCAGCTCCGAAGTTCACCAATACCTTCCATACCTTGCGCACCAAGCTAGGTATCAAAGACTCCAAGCAACATTTGGTTTTGAAATACCGTGGGACTCTACACAGATACATCTAGACTGAAATGGATTTTTTGGACATCTCATCACTCGGTGCTGCTTATCGGTATGCTGTTAAAATTGAGCAGAAATTTAAGCACCAGAACAAACGGGAGTTCGGGTCTGCAAATCCGCAACAACCAAAGTATGACAAAGACAACCCTAACAAACAGTTTCCCGAAAACCAGTCCAAGACACAGGAAAAGAAGGGTCACGGGAAGACAAAAAAGGACACCGAAAAATGGTGCGAGTTCCACAAAAGCCCCTGGCACAACACTGATGAATGTCGCTCAAAACAGTCATTAGTGGCCGAGATCAAAGACAAAGAGCCGAAACCTGATTCAGAATCTGATTTTGAAAATAATGGTAAAGGACAGATCATTGACGCGGACCCCAATTCTGTTGTCGCTACCGCAACAATTCAACCAGAAGAACCAACAGATTCTGAAGAGGGGGAGCACCTTTTTCATTCACAGATGTGGGTGAAGGGTACCCCGCTGCATTTTATTGTTGATAGCCGAAGCCATAAGAACCTCATCTCAGCAAAGGTCGTCAAACAGTTGGGATTGTCGACAACACCACACCTGCATCCATACAACATCGGGTGGCTTCGCCAAGGATGAGATCTTTGTGTCAACCAACAATGTCGATTGTCATACGACATCCAGCCCTTCAAGGATGAGGTATTATGTGATGTTGCCCCACTGGATGTCTGTGATGTTCTCTTGGGTCAACCATATATGTGGAAGCACCATGTTGTTTATGAGTCTCAACCCCGTAGTGTCATTATTACTTTAGGGGGTCATCTCTACAGAATACCAGAGGTAGTTCCAACTATTGTTCCACCTAAAAAGTGTCGCAAGGTAGTATCTCATACTGCAAAATTCATCTTCTTCACAATCTGTTCGAAAGGGGAACAGAAGGACATTGCAACCACTACAGTTTCGCCCCCTGCACCTTCTATCCAACAGGAGCAGGTCGACAAGGTTGCAACAAAGCACAAAAATTCCTTCTGCACACCTTCCTCTCATGTAGCTCGACTTATTGAACAACCTCAACTTCAACAGGTTCATGACAGACTTCCACAAACCAAGCAGCGTGACGTCTCTAGCAATACAAGCAGCTCACCCAGATGCAGATCCAGCAAACACTTTGCCCTCTCCCCCGGGAACTCAACACAATGGAGACCATTGCTTCCTAAGGAGGGAGGATTGATCCAGGTGGATATCGGTGGCCACCCACCTTTTCCGACTGGCTCAAAACTTTTTTCTGGCAATTTTGACAATTTATTATTTTTAGCAGGTTTTAACTTCCGGGGCCATTTTGAGGGCCTAAATGAAGGTTTTTCTAGATCAAGGTTCTCAATGATAGCCGAATGCATGATTGAACCCCCAAAATGAATTTCCTTGACGATACCTTTCCAATGAGCTATCACACGCCTAAAACGAAGATCGTATGAAAAAGTTACGACCCCGGGAAGTTGATGTACTCACTTACCCAAACAGGGCCCACATGACTTTTGGCACTTCATCTCCTAGGGTTAGGTTTTTGGATGTCTAGGACTTTTGGCATTCCTGTTTATTGTAAAAAGACCTTCAGAGCCTCATTGTAATCATGTTCTTGCGAATGCGAGTAGCCGTCACATCTCTTCTCAGAGATAAGCTGGCACCATTCTAGCAAGTCTTTCACTCTGTATTTTTACAGTCTCTGTACATTTCTCTGATTAATAGAAATCGTGTATTACTGTATATATATGTTTATGGTTGCATCTCTGATACATTTATGTTATATTATTGAATATCTGCAATATCTATGTGCATTTCTTTATTATATCTCCGCTCTCATTTCGTGCCGAAAATAATCCGGATCACTTTACCCATCCGATCACCCCATTAAACAAATCGTGACATAAAACTGATGGGCGTTGGGCTCTGCTCCTGCAAGCAATCCAGGAGTGACTTCTAACACTAACATTTCTGGTGCTGTTGCCGGGGACGAAGTTGAAGATTTTCCCTGGGCAGAACGACATTGAGCCTCTGATTCTGAAGGTGCATCAGACATCAGAGCCCTTCAAGATTGCTACTGTGCACCTGGCGACTCCACTGTGGCGACTCCAAGGTTTCCACATCACCGTTTCAGCTGTGGCTACTATTAGCACACCTGAAAGCTGACCTTAAGGAGCTTTCTCGAGAAGGTTTCAGCAACTGCTTTCTCAGCCTGAGAAGCTTCCTGGGGTAACAACGACGTTAGGATCTGGCCTTTGATGGTGAACAAGGACCAGACACATTCAAAGCTGCGCATATTTCACTTGGCGACTCCATGATTCAAGGATCGATTGGCGACTCCACTGGTTCGATATGGAGAAAATCCTTGCTCGCAAGTTTTCTCCTTTTAATTTTTCTGCTATTCCTGGTTTTCCTAATGTTGTCCCCTCTCCGAATGAATGGGGCGATTATTTGCCCATATTTGGAAAATGTGAAGAGGATGACCCTGCTCAACACCTCAATGAGTTTCATGAACTCATGCATCAATGGGAGATACATCATGAGGATGTATTACTGAAGATGTTCATGTTCTCATTAGCAGGGGATGCACGTAAATGGTATCATTCTTTACCCCCTGCTAGCATTTCTTCACTCAATGGATTCCATGCAACTTTCACCGCCTATTGTCAAAAGTTGTATCCCTGTGAGTCAATTTGTCATAATTGTTGTGGGGGATACCACAACTATATGCGAGATGAAACTGTTTCAGACGTAGGCTGTGAAGATGGTCTTGATGACCTGGATCAGAAATTAATACTTTCTCCTCCCCATTCGTCTGCATCAGAGGTGGGTTATGAAAGTGATGAATATCCCAGGGGGGAAGAGGATTCCCTGAGTGAGCTGATGGAGCAGGTGAAATATCTCTCTGCCCAATTAGAAGGGTTGAAATATAAAGACTGTGCAGAGGATTTTCCAGCCTGGGAGGAGGATGGCGCTCTGAGTGAACTAGTGGAGCAGGCGATATTCCCCACTCCCTAGTGTGCAAAATTGGAAGTTGAAGACAACGAAGAGGATTTTCCAGTCTTTGAGGCAGATGATCTAAGTAGCTCTTTTGAAGAGATTATTGAAGATTTATTGGATGTGTTAGCATCTGCCCCCGATGACCCTATTGTCTCAGATTTAAACGAAGAAGCCATTGTGGAAGAGGATTGTTCTTTCTTCCTTCATGAGATTTCCCATGATGTATTTACATTTGGGATTGAAGAGAAGGATCGGGAGACCATTCCCTTTTTACAAGATGGGGGAGTGCACGGAAAAGAGGAGGAGGAACCAGAGGAACAACTGAGCACGCATTTCTTTTTCTATCCAGAGCCAGTCAGCAAGCAGCCACCACCCGAGATTAGTGAGCCTACGACAGTTGTTTACTCACCCGTGCTTGTCAGAAATATTCAGCCACATGAGAACAACTGTGTAGCAGAGGAGGCTGCCTGTCGCCAATTTTCCGAAATTTGCCACTCATTCTATGATCCTGTCAGTGAGTACATGGAGTGGCATGTCCTTTATGCCTTGGAGCCGCCCTATTCCATATCAACTTCAGCCAGTAGGGAGAAGCTGAAGAGTGTAGTTGTTCTGCTATCACGGTTACACCATCTGCTGATGATCATCCACAGAAAGAAAGAGCTTCCCTTTAGGAAGTTTCTTGATTGGCTATGGTGGAAGTCTGCTTTCACCTAGCCCCATGTAAAGTGTTTTATTAGTTTAGGATTGTATATAAATAAGCTCCTTTGAGCATGTATCTTTATTTTGTTGATTTTATTTTTTGGCTTGTATTTTCAGCAGTGGGATGTTTTGAGCCTGACTCCATAGCCCAACAACAAGGCACTGAAACTGCAAAATGAGTCCTTAGAGCATCACAGGGACGACTCTATCCCCCATGGAGCCTAATGTTAGTAACATTTCTTGTCCGGGGCACAAGAGTTTTCAAGTCTGCCAGTCGCAGGAGAAGCGCCCGAGTGCAGCACGGAAAAATCCCGTTTCAAGATTCCAAGCCAGTAAGCGAGCGAAATTATATTGACGACGGTCCAGATTCATCCATAGGAGCAGATCGGCGGTCGACGAGAAATCGTAGATAGCAGAGTTGTGACGAAATTAGCGCAAATAGATCGCGCCCATATTGTATGCAGGGAAGAGTAGCAGCCATCCATCCAAATGACGTGTGGCGCGAGACCTAGTCACGTCGGATTTTCGGCAGTCGCGAGTTCAAAGGGTGAAGGTTTTATGTCATTGTACATCTCGAAGCCCCGAACCCCAAAGTGCCGAAAGCACCCAAAGGCGGGCCCACAATATCAAGGAGCAACTCCCTCATATCCCTGATGCGCGAAGTGACGAGAGCGTCCAGGACCCGGGCCCACGGCATCGTCGGGAGAGTTCAGAGACCGTCAGATCTAGAGGGACGCGTGGCGCCAGATTAAGCCATCTCGGTGTTTCACTCATTGCGATTTCAAGAAGCAAGGATTAGCTCCTTCCCATTCGCGAACGCCGAAAGTGCCTTGGGAATAAGCATAGGGTCACAACTTGTGGTCACTTGGGAAAGAAAAGAGCTGCGCAAAAGGGGCCAAAAGCGTCGGGTTTCAGTCACAGAGAGGCCCGTCACGACCTCCAGTTGCCATCAGACCCGACCTCGATCCTGGTATTCACTTGGAGTAAATGAAGGCAAGAAGGGGTGGTTGAAACCTCTCCTCACTCTTTAATTGTGAGGTATGGAGGGTCTGGCAGGCGGTTTGCTCGAAGAGGGTCCTGTGAACCCATTTTTCTAGAAAAGCCATACTGAGTTCTCAACTAGCCGGAGGAGGTATGCACATGCTAACTTGGCATTTACTGGCTCGGCTACTCCCCCTGCAAGAGCCATGCGCAGTTAAGGTGGCGTATAACAAAGAATACCCGCCTGAGTTTGACTGAAGGGACACCAAGCCTTGGGTGACTGAGCACGCCGCTGTTAGGCGAATTTTCTGCGTATATAGACTCATTCTTTGTATTTTGTAAAAGATCGATGGTTGAGCGAGGCTCACGATTGTAAAGTTTTGATGAAGCGCTGGTCGCTCTGGTTAATGTATAAGGCATTGGAGACTTCTTACTTTATGGATGTCAGCCTCTTTTCCATCTCTTTGTTTATTATGTTAGAACAACTCGGAATTGGAGAATCCAGTCGAGTTGTAGTTGTTATAGGATGATGTAGGTTGGATCATTGTAACAGTTGCATTGTTTCTAATCGGTTCCTATGATTTTCTTAGCGCTGAACGACTCAGAATTGGAGGATCCAGTTGAGTCACCCTTCAACTCCTTGAGGCTTTGGACCAAGAGGATCTTGGCTTCCAATTTTTTCATCTTCAAGCTTCCGAAGGCCTGTCGCCCGAGGCAGTCTCGCTCGCCCTTCTCACAAGTCTTCCCTCTACCACCCTTTATCCATTTACTGACAGAAGTTGGATCAAGACCTCCCTTGCTTTCTACATACCAGGCCTGGTTTCCTAAGTTAAAGCTATATCTTCTTGAGTCTTTACTCATCAGATCAGCCCATTAAACAAATCGTGACATAAAACTGATGGGCATTGGGCTCTGCTCCTGCAAGCAATCCAGGAGTGACTTCTGACGCTAACAGAATGAAATCATTAATTTGCAACTCAATGATCAAGACTTATGGTAAGTTTTGATCTTGTGTCCCTTTTCACTAAAATCTTGGTTCCAATAGCCTTAGACCTTCTTTCAAAATTAGTTGATCCAAATCCCTTAAATCTAATTCAAATTTGTCTTATTTCTACTTTATTTAGTTTAAAAGAATTTTTTTTATGAACAAACTAATGGCACAATGATGGGATCATTCCTATCCCCTGTAATGGAAAACATATTCATGGAACACTTTGAAACATTATCCCTCAATAGCTCCGATATCAAACCTAAATTTATGTTTCAATTCATGGATGCCACCTTCATCATTTGGCCTCACAACCATTCTTCCTTTACATCCTTCTTTGAACATCTTAACATTATATCTCCCCACATCAAATTTACCATATAAATCTAGCAAGTTAACTCACTTTCTTTCCTTGATGTTTTAGTCACTCAAAATCCTAATGGTTCCCTCTCCCACAAAGTCTATAGAAAAAATGATACCAATAGATATCTCCATGCCCAATCCCACCGTCACCTTGCTAAAAATTCCATGGCTTTTAAAACTCTAATATCCAAAGCCATTTGAATTTTTGACCCCTGTCACTTTAACAAAGAAAAATCCATTCTCACTAATCCCTCCAGGAAAATGGCTATTTTATCTCCCACATCACCACATATTTTGATTTTGTTCTCCATCAAAAAACCAAGAGTCCCATCCTTACCTCTTCTCCCCAAGGCCAAATGTCGCCCCCTTACACTCATGGAATCACCGATCATATTTCTAAGATCTCAGCTAAAAAAATATCAAAACTTATTTCAAAACTCTTAAGCAGCTTTTCAAAAGTGTCAAAGAAAAATATAACCCCCTTTTATCTCAAGGTGTTTACCATATTTCCTATTCTTATGGCGAATCCTATATAGGCCAAATTGGTATATCTATCAAAACTCACCTCAAAGAACATATATCTGATACTCACCATAATCATTTTCATAAATCCACTATTATTGAGCATTCCCATAACACTAAACACTTTATCTTCTTCAATGACACCAAAATCCTTACACCTATGCCCCACTACTCTTGAATCATTATGGAATCCCTAGAAATTGAGAAACATTACAACAATTTTAATCGTGAATACGGTTACAATCAACCTGTCTTGGAAGCCCAATATCCAATGTCTTCACCAATGAACCCCCTATCCCAACCTCGTCCTTATAATATCTCTTCTCTTGTCCTATTATCTCACAGGGGATTCACCTTCTTGACCAATATCTTATCACGTTCATTCATAAAGGGGGTTTTAAAATTGTAAAAATAAGGGTCAATATATTGTAGGTATTGAGGAGGGGGGGGGCGGGGGATGTGGGGTATGGGGGGTTTATAGGTATTAGGGGGTATAAAAAGGGGCCCCTGGTAAAAATTCAGGGATAACTAGTAAAAATGGATTTTTATTTATTGGAAAGATGTATTGGGAGGGGGGTTCAAAAAATGTATTTTGGGAGCTATTTTTCAATATCTTGTGAAATTAGGGGTATTCTTTAATATCCCATGAACACATGTACTATGTCATAGGTTCACTAAGTGAAGACCTTGTGTATTATCTTCATCTATTTAATACCTCTTTGCTATATATTTTGATAAAAATCTCTCCTCATCCCTCATTTCTCTTACTAGAATTATCTTTCTGTAAATCTTTAGTAACCTAATCCCCCTTTAATAACATCAATATTTCTCATATTATTAATCTTTCCTTATTTGATTTACCCACTAATAATTATTTCACTTTTGGATTGGCTATTTAACATCTTATCTGGATTTCCTTTATATTCTTTGTAAATATTTATATATTTTATGCTTTTATGGAATATTTCCCTATCCTTTCAATCCTCACGTTGTCACTTCCATGGGCCTTGCTTTACTCCACAAATTTAACATTATCGACATTAATGAAGATCAAGATGGTTGCATATTGCTTAATTCCTTAATGACTATCACTTCTTTGCCTATGCATTCTCCTCTCACATCGAGATGGACCTTTATCCAACTTTTATTAACTTTGGAATTTGACTGCACCAACTCCCTCTCATGCATTGCATTCATTTCTGAAGATTTTCTTACTCATTCTTTAACTAGCATACCCCCAAAGCAAGGAAAGGGAAACCTTTAAGTGAATTTAGGTGGTTATGTGGGAGAGGTGTTTTTTCTATTCGTCCATGATTAACCAATAGAGACTTTATTAAATAGGGTCTATGAATAACTAGGTAAAGGGACTATATAGCAAGTGTAACATACCCGACCACCCAGAGGCCGGGCTACGCCACGTAAACAGGCTGCAACACACCCAACCACCCGCAGGCTAGGCATGTTGCAGTCCCAAGACTCAGTTCTTTGATCTCTAATTCGAAAACAAAGGACTTCTCAACAATGTTAGAAGCATGCACACCACATGCATAAGACAAGATCCATGTCACAACATAAAAGAGATAAACAATATGCCATGCACAACAAATAACCAACATACAGGCACATTAGCATACACATCTCAAAGATAATTAAATACACAACAAAATACATTAAACATAAAACACATAGAGCACTTATCTTTGCAAGTAAAAGTTCACCAACTGGATGCAGACTAAGGACGTTCCTCCCAACCATAGACGATGTTGTTCATTTACTCTCAACAACAAGCCACCCCCGAGCTAGGGCTATGAATCCACAAGGACAGGTCCCAGGCCAATTCTAAATACACAGTTGTTGGATAAGTACCTCTTAGGTTTCCCAACCTCACAATAATCCTAATTTCCAGCTCTCTTTCCCCCTCAGCCTGCACAACCCCAAGAAATGGACACCTTTCTCTTCCATCCAGTCCCTAAGGCTATTCCATTTCTCTCCAGGGTTCCAGTGCTATTGGTTAGGAAATCTCCCTACTAGAAATTCCAAGGACTCTCAGCTGTGGATAGTTCCATCCGAACTGCCATTAAGTTCATGCACACAGGCATCCATTCCCTCAGGGAATGATCAGTAAATCATTATAGCCATTCAACGATGGCTCTCCTCTTCCCACCATTCGTTTCCATGCTCAGCCCAAGAGCACACAAACTAGCAGTAGTGAGTGAAGAGGAAGAAGAATGAGTGAACCAGTGAGAAGAGGAAGAACCAAGGGAAGAACGACCCTAAAACAACCCCCAAGGGATGTTTAAATAATTACATGAAGACAAGAACCACATGGACTCCCTCCCAAGAAGCTCATGTAACCCCCTCTTCTCCATAAAATCAATTATGGGTAAATAAAATAATAATAACAAGACTTAGCCCCTCAAGCCCCCACTCTTGTGGAATCATAGCCCCCTATCTCTTTTGTCCTTGTCGATCTTGCAGCCAACGGTGTATTTTATTAATGTATAGGAAGTGTTACATTTCCTAGGCACTCTGGCCCCTTTTCAACTTTATCGTCTCACCAGCCTAAGTCATATCTACATAACACATTATAGTTTATAAGGGTTAGAATTGGGATGTTACATCCCCCTCCCCTTATTTTTTCACTGTCCTCAGTACACAATACCATTCCAATGTTATTAACATTACAATTCCAGGCCCTCTGGCCTTAATTCAGACAGACAATCCAACCCAATCTTATATACATAGGCACTTTGGCCTAAAACATGTATGCATATGTTGGAATGTTTACAGGCAGGTATGCTTATCATTGATGGCAAGATCTGAGTATGCATTGATGGCAAAACATGAACAAGGTAAGCTCAGGAGGAATTAACGTAGAGTCGAACGCAGTGTGAAGGTGTGCTTTTTCATTTGATGGAAAACAAGCAGGCAAGGAAGACCAGCAGCGCAACGATGATCAAATGGCAAGATCAAAGTGTTGGCGTAAACTTCATTTCGGAGTTTCGGATACTGGGAAATTGAGAAGTCAAGAATTGAGACTCTTCAACACAAAGTCCCAGAGTTGCGAAATCTGAAATCTCGAAATCCCAAAAGAGGCACATCAACAAAGAATTTCACATACTAGGCGTAAACTTCATTTCGGAGTTTCGGATACTGGGAAATTGAGAAGTCAAGAATTGAGACTCTTCAACACAGGAGTCCCGGAGTTGCGAAATCCGGAATCCCGAAATCCCAAAAGAGGCACATAAACGAAGAGTTTTGCAGACCGGGAAATAACTCCATTTCGGAGTTTTGGGTACCAGGAGTTGGAAGAGTCAAGAATATTCATCATCAGGAGTCCCGGGATCACGAAATGAAAAACACCGAATCACGGAAGAAGGAGGACGATTTCAGATACCGGGAGTTGGGGATGTCAAGAACTCCTACTACAGGACTCCCGAAGTTGCGAAACCCGAAATCGCGATATGCAAAATCGCGAAGTGATCTGGGCTGACAATTACTGAATGTGGCAGACCATGTCAGAAAGGACAGGTGGAAGACCATGACACGTGGCATGATCAAACAATGACAAGTGTCAAGTTGATTTGGCATTTCAGGCCACTGGAATTCACATTTTTGAGTGACACGTGGAAATCACTCGGGTCACGACATGTCATTGAGTGACGCAAGACTAACCTCACTCCGAGAGTTTTTGCTTTGGGAGTTTTATCACTATCACTCCCCCAAAGCCCCGAAGGATGAAGTCTCGAGGCAGAGAATAACCGTTGAATCATTGAGGGTGTGGACCGTTGATTTGAATCCATTTCGGAGCTTCGGATACCGGGAGTTGGAAGAGTCAAGTGACGAGACTCTTCATCGCAACAATAGTGAAAGGCCGAAATGCGAATTGCTGAAATGATCGAAGCTAGTGCAACCAAGCTCCATTTCAGAGTTTCGGATACCAGGATTTCGGTTACAGGGAGATGGAGATGTCAGAGACTCACATCATCAGGAGTCCCGAAGTGACGAAATGCGAAAACCCGAAACAGGCGCATCGCTTGGAGTGTTGGATACCAGGATTTCGGTTACCGGGAGATGGAGATGTCAGAGACTCACATCATCAGGAGTCTCAAAGTGCCGAAATGCGAAAACCCGAAACAGGCGCATCACTTGGAGTACTGGATACCGAGATTTCTGATACCAGGAGATGGAAATGACAAAGACTCTCATCATAAGGAGTCCCGAAGTCGCGAAACCCGAAGTTGAGAAATGATAAAGACTCCATACCAGAGTTTCAGATACCGGGAGTAGGAGGAGTCAAGAGTAAAGACTCTTCATCAGAGGAGTCCCGAAATCACGAAACCCGAAGTCGCGAAATGTCATAGACAAGTTGCATTTCGGGGTTCGCGACCTAGAGTGTCGAGACACTTGATCACACGAATGCCGAAATTCCGAAACAGAGAAATGAACGTAAGATTCAATGAAGTCAATTCAACGGTGCAGGTGGGTTTGAATAGGATCGGAGGGCTACTGTTTCACGTCATAGTGTAACTTCTAGAAAAAAATGATGGTTTTTGCCAGAGGATGAGCTCGTCTATGACAGAGAAGACGAAGAGTCTCAACTGCCAGAGAAGCTGAGGAATCTCAACATAACACCCGGTGATGATGGATGCGTGAGAAAAACGGCAAGAGAAGCTGAAGAGTTGCCATGATGATCAAGCAGAGCACTCGAAATGGAGGAAGCATGCAGAATCATGGCGAGATAACATGCACAAGGAGGACAGAGACTATAAGTATGCTGAACAAAGAAGAGATGAGGGTTGCTTTTGTTATGAGGGATTGAGGTGTGAAGAAGGGGGAGAGCTCAGCAGCAGAAATGCACAGAAGGGGAATGGTGCATTGAAGAGACATGGCACATAGAGCATAAAAGGAAAAAGAACAAAAAGCGCAAGGAGTGTGCAGAAGACACTGATGCAGACAGAGCAACACAGTGTAGCAAAACAATGATGAGACTGGTAAGCTATTGAAGAACTTTATATCACTGTAATAAGTCATAATAGCAAAGATTTATATTTCAGGGTGGTAAGGAGGTGCTAGGGAGGAATGGTGTCCTCAGAGGTTCAAGTGGGTGCTTGAACACATGGAGTTGGTGCTTCCTTCTAGTTGGTGCTAGAGAAACCAGGGAGTTGGTGCTTCCTTCTAGTTGGTGCTAGAGAAACCAGAGAGTTGGTGCTCTCAACAAGTAGCAGCTTGCAAAACAGAGGTTGCAACCTCATTATGAGTTGGTGCTCATATGTATGATAATGTAAAGAGTGTAAAGATTGCTTATCATATAAAGAAGAAGAGGTTTTTATCCTCTATGGGTTTCCTCAGGAAATATCTGTCTCTGTGTATCTCATATGTGTGACTGATGCTAAATGTGCTATTACTTATTTCCCTGCATTATTGTGATTGTCATTGAGTACATTGTAAAGAGTTTAAAATAAGCATAATTTTTTAAGCATGGTAACAACTGATTCACCCCCCCTCTCAGTTGTGCAACAATTGGTATCAGAGCCGACCCCTTTTATCTAAGGGCAGATCCTAGATCTTAAACATGTCAAGCCATGAAGGAAATTCAACCAATAAGGTCCCTTTGTTCAATGGAACAAACTTTGCCTTCTGGAAAGTTAGAATGAGAACCTACATAATGGCTTTAGGTGCAGATGTCTGGGATGTGGTAGACACCGGTTATGTAAAGCCAGTTGTACTAGCTAATAAGGATGACAAGTTAGAATTTAGCTTCAACGCTAAGGCTATGAATGCTATCTCGAGTGGGTTTGCAGAAGTAGAATTCGTAAAAGTTATGCATCTAGGAACTGCCAAATAAATGTGGGACAAACTCATTAATAGTTATGAAGGTAATGAGAAGGTAAAGGATGCCAAGCTTCAAACCTACAAAATACAGTTTGAACAACTGAAGATGAAAGAAGATGAAACTGTTGGAAAATACTTTCTGAGAGTAGAAGAAATGGTAAATGCAATGAAAGCACTTGGTGAAACAATTGAGGAACCTTCTTTAGTTCGGAAAATCTTGAGATCTCTCCCAAATAGGTTCAATCCGAAGGTCTCTGCTATAGAAGAACTAAATGACCTAAAAACCTTGGAGTTTGATCAACTTCTAGGAACATTGACTGCATATGAAATGAGAATAGTTGAAGATAAACCCACCTCTAGAGAAGCATCATTTAAGGCAGACAAGAATGAGGATTCTGAGCTCGATGAAATTGAAGTAAAATTTGTGAAGAGACTGAAGAAGGGATTAGGAAAATACAAAGGTAACCTGCCTTTCAAATGTTTCAACTATGGTAGGATAGGTCATTTTGCAAATAAATGTCCCCACAAAGGAAAGGATCAGACATGTGATGATGAGGAGAAGTACAAACACATAAATTTCTTTAAAGAGAATAACTTTAAGAATAAAAGTCTATTCGTAAACAATGGTGATGAAGACAATGAATCATCTATTGAAGATAAACTAAATGACTTCATACTTATGGCCAAAGAGGATTATGATAATAACAACATAGGGAGTGATGTTAATGAAGAAGAAGTTGTGGTTGACATGGAAGGAGAACTGATCAATGCACTGGAAGACATTGACAGACTAAGAATCAAGAACAGAAAGCAAAGACAATTGTTGATACAGCTCGAGAAAGACAGTAAAGAACCTGATGAAGACCTTGTCCTACTAAAAGTAGAATTAGAAGAGGCAAAGAAAATCGAAGACATTCTGAAATGACAGTTATCAGAAAAGAAGGCAAGATGTGAAGCATTAGAACAAGAAGTAGTG